>RJWM01008882.1:0-70652 GCA_004363535.1 Dasyprocta punctata
AGGCTAGTCTTAACTACATAGTGAGATCTTGTCTCAAACAAACAAACAAACAAACAGCAAGGAAGCCAGTGTCACCGTCATACAGTGGCCTCCAGGGGCTCTGAGCAGGGTGGACAGTGAACCCGGACAGGACAATGGAGGACCGGCAACGTGCTTACTGCTGTCTCCATGCATTGCTGTGACACACACTTCTGTTTCTTAAGCAAGTTCCCTGTGAATTCCCTTAGCTTTCTAATCTACTGCTCTCACATACATGGCTAGAGCTGAAGGAGATACACACACAGGGAAATTGCTGGACCAAAGGGCAAATGCACAGGAATGTAAATCTGTACAACCATATGGAAAACAGTATGGAGATTCACTACAAAATTAAAGATGGCACTACTATATGACCCAGCAATCCTACTATTGGTATAAATCTGTCTTTGTTACTTTTTTGTTGCTGAGACAAAATGCCCAATACCCACAAGTAAACGGAGGAAAGGTTTATTTTACTTCACAGTGTGTAGGGGTTTCAGTCCACATCTAGCTAGTTCCAACGCAGGGCAACGTGGCAGGAGGCCTCCCAGAGGAGAAACAGTCCACGGCAGGGCAGGCAGGAGGCAGCAGCAGCAAGCCTTCCTTCCTTTTTATCCCATCCAGGCTATGAGCCTATTGGTTGGTGCCACCCACCCTAAGGGTAGCGCTTCCCATTATTCACACCCAGAACTATGGTAAGCCATTGTAGTCAGGGATTTCAAGGAAAACAATTACATACAGGACACGTAATGTGTAGTATTATTTATAATGGTCACCCAAGGAGTCAAATACAAAAGGAAATCTGTCTACACTCTAAAGACCTAGAGAATCCACCCGAGGGCCTGGATCCCATGGCAATGTCCTGCTTGAATCCGGCTGAAGACCTACAGCCAGTGACAATGCCCACCACAAGTTCAACTGGAGGCCGAGAGCTCACAACAATGACTCATGCAGGTCTGCTTCACAATCTGCACTGGGAAGGCCCAGAGGTCAGCAGTAGAAGCTGGAAAGTCTGTGCCAGCGGGGTGGAGGATCCGTGCCAGTAGCCTGAGGGTTCTGCCCAGGAGATGGTGACCAAAAACGGGAATCAAAGGTCTGAACAGGTGGCAGAGTGCTTGGAGAGAACCAAGCTGAGTTCCGTGAAAGGAGGAGACACGAAAGTTACCAGTATTCTGAAGACAAAGTAAAATACAAAACTATATATTGATTACAGATAAAAGATTTTGTTCCTTCCAGATTCTTACGAGATCTCTGCTAATTGACCTGCAGCAAAATCTCACTAGTCTCTTATAGTTTTAAACTTCTGAAATTGTAAAAGGTTATTATAATTTAATTTGGTCAAAAATATATTTGAGTGCACTCCGATTTTGTAAGATGTTTGTCTTTTGTCCAGTTTGTTAAGCAGTGTAGTTGTTTGGCCTTTTATCCAATAGTTAACAGGTGTTTTTTTTTTCCTTTGGCACTGAGGATTGAACTCAGGACCTTGCACTTGCCAGGCAGGCACTGTGTTGGTGAGCTATATCCCTGACCCTTAACAGCTGTTTTTCATTGGAGCTCAACAATTTTTCTCTTTTCCTTTTTTATTTTGCATTTTTGGATCATTTGATCCTTATTTGATTTGGGTTATAGATTTAAAAAGCATGCTTCCACCTGGGTTACCAGCTGGGTCAAAGTGATATAAAAATTGGATTTTCATAAGTCATCAAAAAATTGTTAAGATATTAAACAAAATCCCTTAGGGCAGGGGAGATTATTGGACAGGACTCTAATTGATGAATAAGAAAGCAGCTGCCTGGAATAATTTTAACCAGTTCTTGTTCATTAATGGGAGGCCCCAGTGATCTTCCATACCTTTATGGGAAATATCCCAATAGTTGTTATTAAAAATACATTATTTGGCTGGGGATTTAGCTCAGCAGTTCAAGTGCTTGATTGATAAGTGCAAGGTCGTAAGTTCGATCCCTGGTACCAAACAAAACAAAACAAAACAAAACATTATTATAATATGTTTACGTTGGTCATCATCAAAAGGATTAAGTTTTCCAGACTATAAGGTTTTTCATTTAAAGATGCTCTGGTACAAAGGTTTTCACAGGGCTGTGACAATCGATTGTCATTAACCTCGTGGTGTATCAAATGCATTTATTCCTCCAGATGTACAGGCCTTCCAAAACGTAATGCAGGGATTGTTTATGGTGATAGATTTTCTTTCAGATTCAAACCTCTGCCTGTAACAAAAACTCATGTGGTGTACATCCCACTAAAGGTCAACAAGTCGGGTAAAAGCTTCTTATGCATTAGATAGAGATGATTGACTAAAAGGGGTATTTTATGTCAAAATGGAAACTCAGGTGTGTTACAAAATGTCATCATGATTCTCATGCTATAATGTTGCGTATATACATATAGGGGCTTGCTATGCAGTTCAGAATGGCCTTGAGCTCACTTTGTAGCCCAGACTGGTCTTGAATTTACAACAATCCTCCTGTCTCAGCCTCCCAAGTGCTGGGATTATAGGCATGCACCACCATGCCTGGCTTGTGTGTGTATATATATATATATATATATATTTTTTTTTTTTTTTGATATTGGGGATTGAACTCACAACCTCATGCTTGCCAGGCAGGCGCTTACACTGCTGAGCTAAAGCCTCAGCCCTTTGTATATGGTTTTGATTTCTAATTTTCTGTGTAAAATATGTAACTTTGTTAACATTTTATAGGTATTCAAATGTTAAAGTATCCATGGATAGTAGAAAGTAACAGTCCCAGTTCATGTTCTAAGGTGCTTGATATTTAGATAAGATAAGTATGTTAACTTTCCTGCCTCTACTACACTGTACTATTATCAGTCTTTTCTTTTGGATGTTCAACAACTGAGGGTTGCAACCACAATATAGAAAAGGGGGAGATGTAGGGAGTGGTTGAAGCTGGAGATCAATCATACACATGGGGCAAAGCCCTGAGAACAGGGAGAGCCCAAGGAAAATGTTGTTGTCAGGGGTTGCAAAGAAAACAATGACATACAGGATGCATATTTTATAGTATTATTTATAATGGTCACCCAAAGAGTCAAATACAAAGAAAGTACAGGAAATCTATCCACAAACACTAAGGACCTAGGGAATCCAGCCAAGGGCCTGGATCCCATGGCAATAACCTGCATGAGTCCACCTGAAAACCTAGAGCCCATGGCAATGCCTCCCATGAGTCCACCTGGAGGCCGAGAGCCCACGACAGTGACTCATGTAAGTCTTTTTCACTGACTCATGTAGGATCTGCACTGGGAAGACCCTAAGGTCAGCAGTGGAAGCCAGAAAGTCTGTGCCAGTGGGGTGAAGGATCTGTGCCGATAGACTGAGTGTTCTGCACTGGAGCCAAGAAGTGTTGCTCAAAATAGAGACCAGGGCTCCCCCGAAAAGTACCACAGCCATCCTCAGTGACAACAAAGTCCCAAGCTCCTCCTACGATGGGAAAAGCTGAGTTCATATCAGGAAGCCAGGGTGACAAGCTTGTCCTGGAGACTGAGCAGCATACATCTTCCCCTCCAGAGCCAGCAAGCAATGCTCAAAGTAAGGACCAGAGCTCCCCCAAAGTGAACCGCAGTCATTCTCAGTGACTGAACTCCTCGGATGCTAACCGCTGAGTTCATATCAGGGAGCCAGCATGACAAGCTCCTCCAGGAGAACCAACAGCTCCAAAAGAACTAACAGCTCCAGACCACAACAATGCCACTCTTCCTCTCCAGGTCTCCTTTTTATGCTGGCAACAGTCCTCAGGTGGGTCATCTACACGCAGGACCATGTTGATTCAGTTCAGCTGGTGTTTAAATTGATCATCAGTTTCCAATCCACCACATAAGCCAATCAGTGGACTCATTTTGTTATCACACAGCCTTGACCCAGCCCTCTCTGAAAAGCCCCACCTATGGGTGCGTGAGGTTTTTGGGGGACACCTAGATATGAGCCATAGTGATAGCCAAGGCAATGAAATCAGTATGTAGAGGTCGTCGGCATTCCTGTGCTTGTTGCAGCACTAATCACAAAGGCCAAGACGTGAAACCAGCCTGAGGGTCCACTGATTGATGAATAGATGAAGAAATGTGGTATGTGTGAATAATGGAAACCCATTCTGTCATTTGTGACAGAATGGATGAATTTGGGGGACATTATGTTAAGTAAAATAAACATAATGCACAAGAAAGGCTAATACTGCATAATATCACTCATATATGGAATCCAAAGGGGTTGATCTCCTAGGAATAGAAGCATAGTGGTTACCAGAGGCTGGGAAGGTAGAAGAGATGGGGAGAAGAGGGTCACAGGATATGTAATTATAGTTAGACAGGAGGAGTCAATGCAAAAATCACTACTAATCACCTTCCCATTGCTCAGACAAAATACCAAGTGCACACAGTTTAAAGGAAGAGGATTCATTCTGGCCCAGAGGTTTCTGTCCATGGCCATCTGACTCTAAGGCAGAAACGCTGTGGTGGACCTGCATGGTGGAGGAAAGCCACTGTGGCAGGCAGGACACGGAGCGCAGGAGAGGAGCCGGGGAGGAAGAGCCCCAGGAGCGTTCAGAGCCCCCGAGTCACGCCCAGGCACACTGAGAAACGCGTTTTACCAGAGCCCAGGGAACGTCGATCAAGATGAAGTATCGCAAGATCTGTTGTACCACAAGGTGCCTGCAGTGAACGACAGAATAGCACGTTGTTGAAAAATCTCAAGAGAGTAGATTTGAGTGCTCTGACCACAAAAAGTGATAACTGTATAAACTAATACATTTGTTAATTAGCCCGATTGAACTGCTCCACAATGTAGTCATACTCTGAAACATCACGTTGAGGACGATAATAAATGTAATGCTCTATGACATGTTAAAAAATTAAGAAAAAAGGCACATGTGTCTGTAATGTCCATAATCATTACCAAATTGTTTTTCACTGGGGGGTGGGGTTCCTCTCCCACAGTTTTACCAACAAAGGGTAAAATTTGCATTTCTACAAAGCAGCAGTGCGGGGTCACCATGGAGCAGTTTGTATTTCCCTTGTCGTGAGTGGTTGGGCGTTCTGGGGCATGTCCTTCCTCATTTTTCACTTATTAGATGAGTGATTTTTTTCTTATTAGCCTCTAAATGCTTTTTATATATTAGGGGTTTATTCCTTTGACAGTCGTATGAGTTGCAAATATTTTTTCTCGTGAACATTTGACTTTGCTTACAGTGGCTTTGGCTCTGCAGAAGTTTTTGATTTTTGTGCAAGACTATCAGTCTTTTATGGCCACTCAGTTTTGAGTTATAGTTTGGGAAGCTTTCCTTGCTTCAAGCCTTATAAGGGTATGCACCCATATTCCATTGCATATTGTTATGGTTTATGCATTTTAATTTGTGATTCTTTTAGAAATTATCATGATGTGTGGTATGAGGTATGGAACTAGCTTGATCTTTTTTTCAGAAGGTTACTGCTTGATCCCACCATCATTTATTAACAAATTCATCTTTACTGATTGAGGTGCTGCCTTTATTACTAACTTCTTGTGTGGAGTTGGGGTTATATCTGCCTTCTTGGCCTGTTCAGATTGTGTCTACACAGTACTACACAGTTCTTACATTAAGTTTTACAATATTTTAATATATTATCAGGTGGTGTTCTCTCATTGCTTCTCTTTAGTATTTTGGACGCAATTGGGGGTCACCTATGAATCCCACCAACAACAGACAGAAAATATATAAAAAATGTCCAGAAAGATGCCCCAAGCAAGACTCACATTCACCACTTGGTGACCACTCCGCCGAATCCCTGTGAATAAAATGATGCACACTGCACACTGCTGCGTCCTCCTGCGGACTGCATCTGACCTGAAGGTGCACAGCTTCCGCGCTCCTCATTGCCCTCGAGCCACGCCCTGAGGTCCGGCAGTTGCATCGTATCAGTGTCATGAGTAATCTGAGGTGGTTCAAAGCACTTAGGGGCAGATACACTGTGTAGTTTTATGTGAGACTTGATTTTTATGAACTTTTATGCATCCTCTCCTCCTTTAAGTTACGGGTGGTCAGTATTTTGACACAGCAACAAGAAACGTGGCTAAGACATCTTGTTAAAAACTGAAACAAGACTGCTCCCTGACGATGGCTTTTGGTGCCAGTGAGGGGTCCTGGAAGCAATCCCCGTGGTTACTGAGG
Source organism: Dasyprocta punctata (assembly GCA_004363535.1). Taxonomy (NCBI): domain Eukaryota; kingdom Metazoa; phylum Chordata; class Mammalia; order Rodentia; family Dasyproctidae; genus Dasyprocta; species Dasyprocta punctata. The sequence goes on from RJWM01008882.1 coordinate 6,201, forward strand.
GAAGACTCTGCTGTGAGAACCGCTGCTTGCAGGCTGCAGACTCACTGAGCACGTGACTTCGGCTTCCCTTGTTTCCCTGGACTGTCCTTCTTGGTTCTTCTTAGAGGAGCACCAAAGGCAGAGGTTGCCTTCAGCTGGCAAGTTTACATTAGTTTATTTTAGTGTGAGCAGAATTAGACCAGGAGGAGAGAGATAACATTCTTGGACACCCATATTTTTTTGAGGTTTTTTTTTAAAAAAGAATTAAAAAATGATAAAGAATTTCAAAACAAGATGATAGAAAACTAACAATGGTTATTATATTGCATATTGTTGTCTTCAAAACAGTTGTTCAGATTACCATATATAGGCAATGCAAAACTGATCAATAATATAAGCACTAACTGTTCCTTTCAATGAACTAATAGAATAAGTAGTACACTTACCTTAGCTATCTTGTATATATATATATATTTTCCCCCCCTCCTTTCTTCTTTTTCCTTTCCCCTATCCCAGTTTTTTTTTTCCTTTTAAGCAATTTCTTTCCCTTTCACAGTATCTAGTGCACCTTTTGGATCTTATTTACTGTTTCAGTTTCTTACACTAGGGAGACAGTAAGATGTTTACACATGGAAGTATGAGTTATTTCACTTATGAGTATGATCTCTAGTTGCATCCATTTACCTATAAAATCCTTGAGTTTATCTTTCTTTGTAGCTGAGTACTACTCTACTGAGTAATAATACCACATCTTATGCAGTCCTTGGTTGATGGATATTTGGGTTGTTCCCAAGATTGTGCTGCTATAAACATGGGAGACATAAAATATAAACCAACTGAGCATGGTAGCACACACCTGCAGTTCCAGCTACTTAAAAGACTGAGGCAGGAGGATTTTTGAGCCCAGGGGTTCAAGGGCAGCCTGGGCAACTGTCTTGGTTACTTTTTTCTCATTGCTGAGACAGGATACCTGATGCCCAAAATTAGGGAAGGAAAGGTTTACTTCTTACAGTTCTCAGGGGTTTCAGTCCATACTCAGCTGGCTGCAAGGCAGGGTGGCTTGGCGGGGCAGCCATTCATGGCTGTTGCAAAACACAAGGTGAATCGGCAAGAGAGGGAAAACACGCCTTCTTCCTGCCCTTACACTGTATGTCGGCTCCACCCCTGGGTGGGTGCAGCACTCACATCACCAATCCCAGTGCCAGACAACAAACCAATCCCAAATGCCAGACTCAGCAGTGTCAGTGCCATGATTACATGAGACTTGGAGGGGCCATAGGAATATAACTACAACAGCAACATAAGGAGACCCCATCTCTAAAAGAAACAACCAGACCAACCAACCAGCCAGCCAACCAACCAGACAAACAGGATGTAAGCTGGCCATACCAGCTCTAGTTCTGCTTGCTGCTGTCTCTGTTCTTGGTGGCAGGGCACTGCATGGCTGCTGTGTCCCTGGGGCCACATCTTTACCCTGCTTTCTCCAGAAGGCCTTAGCCTCAAAGTGCTCATCTCAGAACTCACTGTCCCTTATCCAAGTGAGTATTAGACAACCGTCTCTTCTTGCAGGAAGGTCCCTAGAGCCAAGTGCCAGTACCCAGCAGGCCTCTGCTTGACCAACATCATCTTGCCTACTTGGCATCTCCACATTCCACAGACATCTAAAATTCCATGTGGCCTTTCCACCCCACCCTGCTTCTCTGTGACCCCACCCAGCTTCTCTGTGACCCCCATCTCCTCCACTAGTCTCTCCAGCTACTAGTGCCCAGAGCAGGTGGCCACCAACACTGGCCTTTTCCTGGGCCTCGCATCTACTGCTCATTCCACCAGTCTGCCCACCAATCCCATCTCCCAGATGCACCAGGTGGGGTGAGGGGTGTACCTCAGTGGTAGTGCATGTTCTTACCAGGCACAAAGCCCTAGATACAATCCCTAGCACCACACGTGCGTGTACACACACACACACACACACGCACAGATCTTGTGTGGAAAGCTCTCACTTTATCTGCATGGTGCTTCCCCAAACTCACAGCTTCCTTCCTGAATTTCTATAATGCTGTTTTATGTTTGAGGTCCAAAATTTCCTTCAAAATGCTCACTGTATTGAAGGTTTAGTTTCCAACTGATAGGCTTCTGAAAAATGGATCAAGAAAGTTCTAACTTCATCAAATGGGTTAATCCACTGGTGAGCTCATTAACTGAATGGGCTTATGAAAGGTGGAGCCTAAATGGATGAAGCAGGTCCCTGGGGTTATGCTTTGAAGGTACATTTCGTCCCTGGCTCCTTCCTCTCTGGATCTTCCCCTCTCTCAGGTGAGCAGCTTTCCTCCACCACATCCTTCTGCCATGATGTTTCTGCCTTGCTACTGAGCCAGCTGACCATGGACTAAAGCCTCTGAAATCATGAGCCAAAATAAACTTTTCCTCCTTAAATTGTTCCTCTTAGGTATTTTGTTACAGTGACAGAAACCTAACACAGATCCTTCCTGCTAGAGATCCTTCTGGAGTTTATCTACAGATCTTCATCGAATGCAAACCTTTCAGTGTCACTGTTCTGACCAACATTTCTCTAGTTCTCCTGTAGCTTTCAGGATGAAGCTCAAATTCAAAGGCTTGATTTCCTTGGCCCTTTGTGACCTGACCTCAGTTTACCTTGCTAGCACTTCCATCCGTCCTTTCTCCATTCCATCACCCGAAGACTCTCAGCCTTCAGGTCTCTGGAAAGAGCTCCCAGGGCCAAAGGGCTGAGTCTGGGGGCTCATGGGTCCCCCAAGCATGAGGCACAACTGTGGCTGGATCCCATGAGGGCAGATCCATGCTGGTCGCACTAGAACCAGTGCCCAAAATGTGAGAGAAACATATTCTTGCCTAAATTGAGAAATGAAAGTCCAGAAACCAGCACGGCAGTAGCTGATAGAGAAATACAGTGTTTTTCAGGAACCTCCTGGAATCTGCCCCTTGGCGCTGAGCTGCTCTCAAGTGCGATCTCTGAAGGGCTTCGGGGAGAGAGGGAGCTGCGCCAGCCCCGGAGACGACCAAAATGAGCCGGCAGCAGCTTCCATAATGCATGTGCTGCGCTGCGGTCCCCAGAGACCCATAAAAGGATGGATTATGTTTTCAGCAGGAAGAAAGGAAATTTGTCATCTCCAGTGCTGGGAGCCAAGGTCACCCCAACCGCAGAATTGCCTTTTTGAGGATGACACCAGGAGTGTCTCTCGGGTGTTGGGAGAGGCTGGGGCTGGGCAGGACTGTCCCCAGCAGTGGGGAGAGGTGCTGCCCAGCATTGTAAGGCTGCTCCTGAAGGGAAAAAGCCTTTCTGGGTGCTGCCTCCCTGAGAGGGTGTGCCTTGTACCTCACTCTGCCCAGCTAATGCTGAGGACACTAAGGGTGTCCAGGGCAGCCCCGAACTCATTCTGTCTCTTCCCGTGCATGAGCAGGCATGCATGCCCCTCACTTGTGGGAGTACCTGCATCTCCAGAAAACTGTGGCTCCCACCCCACCCCCGGGATGCAAATCTGTTAGTATCACTTCCCTGACTAATGGCTTTCAGGGCGAAGTTCAAATCAAAGGATTGGTGTCCTTGGCCTTTTGTGGCCTGGCCTCTGTTTACTTCAGCAGCACCCTATCAATGCCTTTTTCTGGCTTGTCTTCAAGGAAGTTGCCTCTCCATTTATCACCTACCAGCAAACCCTCAGGTTTCTGGTCTCTGGGAACTTCTGGGGTCTTTCCTCCTCTCTCTGGAAACCATACTCTCAACTCTTCAAGAGGCTTGGATTGTCCAAATATGAGTGACCAGGGAACATGGCCTGAGATACCCAATGCTGGACAGTTGCTGAACAAGATCAAACAGTATTGAGATTGGGGGATATGGGGATTGAACCCAGGGCCTTTGTACTGAGCTACATCCTTAATACTTTATCCTTTTTTTTGTTTTTTGAAGGAACACTAAGTTTCCCAGGTGGGACTCAGACTTGTGATCCTCTCACTTTAGCATCCCAGAATGCTGGAATTATAGGCATATTCCAATGTACCTACCTTGGAACCATTCTTTAAAGCTCTAACATTATTGTTTCCTAAAGTACCCCCTTTTGGTATTCCCTTTCTCCTTGTCTGACCTCTCCAGGGTCTCCAAACTCAACCCCACCCAGGCTATACTTGTAAAGAAGACTCTTAGCTGGAAGATTTGCCTTCTTTTGCAGCCTGAATGAGAAATCCCTAAGTCCTAGGTCTCTGGGACTCAGTTTTCCCACGAGAGTTGCCAGCAGCAGAAGCCACCAGTCTGGGCTTGGAGTCAGACTTTCCCAGGCCCAAAGAGGCTGTCTGTCAGAAAGCGGCTGTCTTCAGCGCTCACTGCGTAGTGGAGGAACTCATGGACAGGGATGGCACCTGGCTTGTTCCTGGAGCCCTAGAGGGATAGCAGGTACCCAGTAAATGTTGCTGACCTGGGCCCGAGATGTGGAGGCAGTGGCCAAGTCTTGGGACTGGGAGTGAATTGAACTACTGGTATCGACAGCAGGGGTCCAGGAATGCAAATGTGACCACTGAACCAGGACCAAGAGCAATGTGAAACAGGAAAGACTGCCTAGAAGGAAGGTCGAGGTGGGGAACTTGACCTAGAGCTTGAAAGATGAGCAGAATCTTGACAGCTGAGGGTGTATAGGGAAAGGCTGACCAAGGCGGGAGCAGGAAGATGCTGGGTGTGTACAGGGGAATCAGCTGATTTGTGCTAGAAATGAAACTGGGAACAAGAGCCACATGAAAAAGGCTCAACCCAAGTACTCATCAAGGATGCAAGCTAAAGTTAGAATCAGGCCCGTCCTCCAATATTAAGCAGGTAAAGATGAAACTAAGAGGGCATCTAGTTTTGGAGGGCAGTTGGAAGACTGACCTCATCAACATAAACTAGCTCAAAGGTTTATAAAGGCAACATGGTGACATGCATGAAAAAGCTACAAAATGTGTATGTGCTTAAACCAGAAGGGTCTAGGATACTTTTCTAAGGATACAATTAATGCTGGGTGCCAAAGTTTAGCTGTTCCTTCAAAGCCTTAATTATGGTAGTGAAAAAAATCTCAGCATTTCACAGTGAATTGATTGAGTAAACGTCAGTCATTAAAAACCAGGCAATAAAAGTGTAGTTATTGATGTGAGAAAACATTCCCAATAAACTGTAAAGTGGAAAAAGGAGCCTATAAAACAGCGTGAACCAAACGAGCCAAGTTTCGTGCCCATGAATGTAGCCGTGCACGGTGCCTGCGCTGTGGCCGCCTCCCTTCCTCACACCCCACAGGCTGTGGCTTTGCCGAGGCACTGCTTCACTCCTGTTGTGGACGCAAATTTTGCTCCCTCTTTATTTGCTCCAGTTGTGGAGTTCAGAGCATGACAAAGGCCTGGACAACAGAGCATGACCTATGCATTGCGGAGAGCTGGGAAATCATGGCCGAGGCGCATGCGTAGAACAGCTTCTTCGAACCCGGATCTGATGTCAGAGCAGGATATAGAAGATGGCGGCCATGGGGCTACTTCCTGTCTTTTTCTCTTGCCAGTGATTCGCTCTGTGTGCAAGGCATACTTTCCTCTTTTCACTTCTGTTTATTCTTCTTTTAACTTAAATAAACTTTGAACTTGTGAAAAACTGGGTTCTCCTGTTCAAAGAATTAGTGAGAATCTGCAAAGGGCGGCCGGCCACCACACCAATGGATACCAAGGTGGCTGCAGGACCTGCCCCCGGCCTGGCCACTGCTGCACCCTCTCTTGCCCCCGGCCTGGCGTTGCTGTTGCTCTGGAGAGCAGGCGCCACGTCCCTTGTCCCTTCAGATGAGCAAAGCATGATGGCGCCCGGGCCTGAGCAGGCCCCAACTCCATTCTTCCTGGGAGGAGTTGGGCACACACCCAGACCATAATAATAGCTCTGATTTGCTATTGTCCTTCCTTCCTACAGCCTCCTTGAAAATTTTGTGACTGGAGGAGTGGCTGGGCTGAGGCACATTTTTGTCATAATTGACTTTCTCTCTCTCTTTCTCTCTTTTTTCTTTCCTTCATTCCTTCCTTCCTTCCTTCCCTACCTCCCTCCCTCCCTCCCTCCTTCCTTCCTTCTCTCTCTCCTTCTCTCTCTCTCTTTCTCTCTGTCTGTGTTTCTCCCTTCCTTCCATTCCTTCCTTCCCTCCTCGTCCTCGTCCTCCTCCTCCTTTTCCTCCTCCTTTTGGTACGGGGCTTCACACTGAGGTATATCCTCAGGCCCTTTTCTGCATGTGTTTTAAAGTGTGAGACATGGTCTCACTAAGTCCCTAAGTTTTAAGGCTGGGCTCCAACTTGTGTTCCTCCCATCTGGGCCTCCTAGAGTGCTGGGATTACAGGCGTGCACCACCCTCTTAACCCTGGCTTTGCTTGTATTTTTAAATATTTACTTGCATTTTTAAAGTTCATAAACCATGAAAGAGTATATAATGAAAAATAATGCTTTCTAACTATGCCTCCTAGGCCATCAAAGCCAGTGTTACCAGTTCTGGTACAGCCTTCTAGGATGTCTTGTTTTAGAAGTTTTATGATTATCTAGACAAAGAGATGCCTGTAATTTCTCCTCCCCAGCTGCTTTTGTAGGACCCTTAACTCACTGTACGTGCTGCTGTTTCTTTCTTTCACTTGCAGTCATGACTGTAATTGCACACCAGGCCCAGAAGAAAGTTCTTTTTGTGGCAATGTAATATTCCACTACTTGGAAATGTCACACAGTCAACTTTCTGTGTCTGTAGGTTTCAGGTTTGTGGATTCAACCAACCTTGGATAAAAATTACAGTATTGGGGAGAAAATTACATCTGTATTAAACATGCACAGATTTTTCTTGTCATAATTTCCTAAACAATACAGTATACTTATATAGCACTTACATTCTATTAAGTATCATAAGTAATTTTGAAATGATTTAAAATCTGTGGGAATCATGCACGTGTCACATGCAAACACTGCACCAAATGCCTGGGGCTAGAGCAAACAGGCATTTGAGGGCCTTGCCAGTCCTAGACCCCTACAGTGAGCCAGACATGTTTCACAACGAGTGCTGTGTTTCTCCTCGTTTCTGCAGGGTAGCGGCTTCTGCACATGCGTGATGTTGTTTACAGAATAAGACCCTACAGGTGGGGGAAGCTTTGGATCTGGGGACTCGAGCTGAAATCACTGAAGCGCCTGATGGGGAAGACACATGAATTTACTGTCAGGAGCGTTGCTGAGTCTGTTTGTTCCATCTCCTTGCCAACGCAGTGACTCCTCAAGGTTTCAATCTTTAAAAAACAGCACATTTGTTCACTTAGTATGAACGAGTTGGGCATCTCTTAATATTTAAGAACTGAAACATGGCACAATACTGAGAGGCACATGAGACTGCCCAGCACCCTGGAACTCACCTGCCCTGTGTGCTTTGTCTCAAGACCTGACGCCCTCTTCTCCCATAGTGGTCACTGTTCTGAATTCTGGAAGGCCCTGTTGTTTTGGTGGCCAGCCTAGAAATCACTACACAAGCCCTTAACTTATGAAAGTCTACAGTTTAACCAATGCTCACGTCTTCTTTGTGAATGACCCAAAAACTGTAGGGAACTTACATACCGTTTGCCCTACTCTCCTTCAACTTGGGTGTCATTACTGCCATCTATTTTAATCCTATCTTCTTCATGTGATTTCTAGGATCTATATGTGTATTAGGAAATTAGCTCCTTGTCAGTGATATGAGTTACAGATCACCCCTCCCTGTTTGTCTTTTTTAAACCCTGATTTTGGCCATAAAGTTTTTTATTTTTGTTTTTTCACTACAGGAAATTGAACCTAGGATCTTTGCACTGAGCTATATCTCTACCCTTTTTAAATTTTGAGACAGGGTCTCTCTGAGTTACTAAGTGGTGCAGGCTGGGCTCAAACTTGTGATCCTCCTGCCTCTGTCTCCCAGAGCTCTGGAATTACAGGAATACACCACCATACCCAAGTGGTGCGCAGTTTCCCAAAACATCAATAACCACAAAAAATGGTAGAATTGGGGCTAATTTTTGCCCTTGCATTTTAAAATTGTTTTGTACTGAGGGTGTATACTTTTTAATAAGAAAGCAAAACAAAACATACCAGATGCCATAAAAGTAGACTTGCTCTTGTGCGGTTGGTCTGTCCAAGGCCTCGTGGGCCTGGAGGTACCGGTGAAGTCACTTTGCATTATGGTCCAAGTGGTCTTGGGTCTTCCCTTCACTTGTCCCACAGTCCCCCGTGTTTGGACAGCCTTTGTTGTGAACCCATGCTGCCCCAGCTGCTGCCTCTACAACCTGGAACCTTTCCCCCACGGTGTCTCTGCACCATGCCACCACCAGCCCTCTAGCACCCCTTGGGACTGCAAGGCTCTCCTGGTAGCACGTGGGTCAGGTATCAACGAGACCCAGGAGACTTTGGTTCAAGCATCTCTCCCTTTTCCTCTGTAATCGTCACATCCCCAGGCTACACCCACCAGCAGCTTAATAAATACTGTGGATGAAGGTATGAGGGAGCGAAGAGTTGGGGGGCCAAGAAGGAGCAGATGGGACTCAGTGGGGCCAGGGATGCCCTGCAGGAGGCCAGGTGGTGACCAAGCAGGGGTGGGAGGCTGTGGACGGCCTGCCATGGGCAGAGGCTGGGGAGCTGGGCTGTCCCCTGAGCTCATCTGGAGGCCAGCATGGAAGGCCAGCACCCGCCCAGAGTATGACAGCTGTGCGGCCCCCCCGGTCACCCCACAGCGGTTCTGACCATCCTTGTGCCTGCCACTTGCCTGCCTATCAAGTCCCAGCCCCCTCCATTGTTCTTGGCTTTGGGTCCCTTGGGAGACACTCCTGTCACTGCTGGGAGGTCTCCTGGGTGATCGTGTGTGTGTTTCAATGTCCCCAAGCCCCAGGCCTCCAGCAGTCTGGCTTGCTTTTTGAGGCTGCTGCAGAGGCCTCTGGAACCCACGCCCCCCAGCAAGCACAAAGCTCGTTATGGTCTGTCTCCACGTTAGCCTCCTTCCTTGCTCCTTGCTATGTCTCCATGCTTGTTTTTCGTTCTTTTTTTGCTCCCACATTTAATTTATGCAATCTTGTTATATATGTGTATCCTCGTAAGCACCTTAAATCCTTTCCAGAATCTTTGGGGAGAAATCATAAATACCATTTCTATCTTCATCCGGAGCCTGGGGGTGGGTACATCTTGGTGACAGCCAATCTCATTAACCCTTTCCTGGGCAGCCGGGGGACAGTTCCTGTGCACAGCAAAGCCTGTGGGGTCAGAGCTTCCCCTGCAAGGCCAGGCGGAGACTGTGGGGCACAGGCAGTGGAGAGGGGAGTCCTTCCCGGGCTGAGCTTGCACAGGGGTCTTGGGGGTGTGGACAGGCACAGGATCCAGTGGGGGAAGCGGGTGCTGGCCGAGGGTGCTGCTGGGCCCCTTTGCCGGGGCTCTCCACCAGCTTCAGCTGCTGGCTATTTGAGAAGGGGCTTGGTTGGGGCTGCAGAAAGACTGCAGAGAACCTTGGGAGCGACCAGGTGAATGACTGATTAGTGCGTGTTCCAGGCCAGCACGAGAGGAGAGGCAGGCGTGGACAAGCTCCAGGTCAGGCAGGCGCTGCGAGGGGGAGAGAGCCCCGGAGCCCCGGGACGCAGGTGTGGAGGCACAGTTTCAGGGGTGCAGCAGTGTCCAGGCCGGCTGTGAGAGAGGCTGGTTGGGGCGGAGCCACAGGAAAGCTCCAGGTTGCGTGGATGTCCCTCGCCTGCTGACCCCTTCTTGGGGGCTCGGCGTGCAGCCAGCCGGGTGAGTCCCCCAGGCCGGGGAGAGGGCGCCTTGGTCCTGACTGTGGCCTTTGCTGTCCTGCAGCCATTTGCCTCCTTCTTGGTACTGTGACACAATGGCTTTCGGAATCGGGCCCCGCCACCCCCCATCCTCAGATCATAGCTTCTCAGCAGGCTCTGCCCCCTCTCCACGGCGCACGGCAGATCTGGCCACAGCTGTGGGTGCGTGGTGGGCCTGTCCAGCAGGCTGATTTAATAGGATGAAACTCAGGGAAGAAACGCCTTCTTTCTGTTTGAACTTGAACATGGGAAGGGGAAGGCCTGAACTACTGGCAGCCACATTGCCACTGTGAGGAGGCAGACAGCAAAGCCATCTGTGAGCTGGTGTGGTGGAAGCTGTGATTCCAGCACTTGGGAAGGCTGAGGCAGGAGGGTGGCAAGTTTGAGCCCAGCCTCGGCAACTTAGCAACTCCATGAGGCTCTCTGTCTTTGTCTCTCTCTGTCTCTCTCTCTCACACACACACACACACACACACACACACGGAGGGACGGTGGCTATAGCTTGGTGAGAAAGCCCTGGGTTCAGTCCCCAGTATGGGAAAAAAAAATCTGTGGTACAGTGGAGAAAAGGAACGAGAGCCTCTGGACTGAATATGTTGTGTTCTGCTTCTGAATTCAAGCTGTGCTTGAAGGTAACTTATAGATATATTTAATCAAAATCCAGGGGGTAGCATGACCTTTAGAAGAGGCTTGATCAAGCCCTCAGGAATCTCAAGGCACATGGATCTGTCTGTCTGTCTGTCTCTCCAGCAGAGCCGGCTCGTCCTGAGGCTGCACCTCCTCTCGGTAGCAGAGTGGCTGCCAGCAGTGACCCCGGTCCTCACAGAGGCAGAGGCAGCGCGTGGCTCCCTGGGCACGGCTGGGGACAGGGCAGCGTCCCCCCAGGAGGTCTCAGCAGGCAGCTCCTCGGGATCACTGGCCCGACTCGCAGGCTGGGTTACACCAGGGGACCCCTGCAGCCTGGGAGCTGAGCCTGCCCGTGCGACCAGCTCTGACAGGGCCCCCACACCATGCTGGAGACACTGGGGTCTGGCTGGAAACATATGTGGTGAGGGGCAGCCAGCCCCCGCCCCTCAGTCGGTGGAGTGGCCGCTTCAGCTTCCCTGGACTTCTGCCTTCAGGCTCTGGACGGCAGCCCAGCTGGCGGGCTCCGGCCTCTTCGCTGCCGCAGCCTCTGGTCAGCGTCTTTGGGTCTGACTCCAGTTACGGAGTCGGGGGGTTCCCAGCCCCGAATGAGGCCCAAGAAGTCCCCGTGGTCGTGAAAGGACAGACTTGGGGAGCTCGTCACGGCTGGAGCGTGTTTGCCTGCATCAAGCTCGATGCCTGTGTCCTCCAGCTAATCCTGACCCTGATGACTGAGCAGCCCCCAAAACATGGATCAGTCTGTCACTGAGGTTGGCGGGCCGTGTTTGGACGTGATGAATTAGTAACCACCGCTTCATGGATTTGGATCCCATGGCCGATCAACTCTGCAGTCACCGTGTATTTCAATTTAAACACTATATATATACACACATATATATTTATGTTTGTTTATTTATATATATTTAAAATATATTTATTTATATTTGTGATATATGTCATATTGACACAGGGTCTTGTCTTGTAGTCCAGGCTGGCCTCAAACTCACTATTGTAGCCCAGGGTAGCCTTGAACTCTTGGTGATCCTCCTGCCTCAGCCTCCCCAAGTGTTGGAATTACAGTTTTGCGCCACCATGCCAGGCAACACCATATATTTTGATCACACTACTGCATGTGGGTCCGGGAGGGTGGGGCTGAGACGCTCTAGGTAGCCTGTCCCCTTCCAGAGCTGGACTCCCCGGTGGCCACTTCCTGGGAAAGGTGTCTTGAGTCCTGCTCATGTCTCCTGCCCAAGCCCGGACAGTAGGTGGCACAGCGATGATGGAGACTGGGCGCAGGCCTGGTTCTGCTTCCGGCCGTTTGGCCTGTGTTTGTGAGCACGCTCTGGCCCGGCTAGGGAGGCCGTGCAAGTGGACACTGCGGCGGGGGAGGGGCTCCCCCGCATCTCAGGCCCCTGCTTGTCCCCACCCGGTCACTCATGGCGAGGATGCCGCCTCTTGATGGGCTTCTGCTCCTGTGAAGCTGCTTCCTTCTGGCCTCCCCTGGGTGATCCTGTGGCCTCAGAGCCCTGGGCCCGCCTCTCCTCGGTCATGGACAGAGAACCCACAGCAGGGATCTGGTCTCTGCATTCCCAGAACTGACTCACAGGGGGACAGACCAGGCGAGGGGTGGTGACATGTTCCTCAGAGAGGTACAGGCAGGGAGGTCACTCTGGAAGGGCCGGGCCTCTGAAGACTCGGGCTGCCTCAGCCTGGTGTTGGCTATGCTGCAGGCCGGCGGGCAGGACCTAGGGAAGGGAGTGGGCTGGAGCCTGGGGGGGGGCCTCAGAGGAGGGCGAGTCAAGGCAGGGAGGGGCGGGATCTCAGGGGTGACCTGAGCCTCGGAGGACTTTTCAAAGACTGTCTCTGGGGAGGTCGAATTGACCTTCAACACAGCGCACCATTTGTAAAGTGTACGCTGTGATGCATTTTGACTGACGTAGATACCCATGTGACTGCCACCTTGGCCAGGTGCAGGGGCGTCTGTCATCCCCCAAAGCACCCTGCCTCTCTGAGTCAGCCCCTCTTTTCCTGGCCCCTGCCCCAGGCCTCTGCTCTGCCCGTCCTAGAGCTCTGCTCTCTGCTGTGTCTGGCTCCCTTTACTCAGCAAAACGGTTCTGAAACTCATCTGTGTCGTTACTCTGTGCACCTGCGGCTCCTCTCTGCCGCTGAGTGGGATTCCATTTCCTGCGTGTTTTTACGGTATTATCCTTTATCCTGCTGATGGGCAGCGAGGCCAGTTCTAGTCTTGCTGTTATGAACAAAGCTGCGTTAGACATTCTCATCTAAATATATCACGACCAAAGTATACGGTCGATCAAAATATATTGTGAATGTTCACATTTTCAAAAAATTCCAGTAAAAGATACATTGCCGAGCCAAGGATATAGCTCAGTGGCACAGTACCTGCCTGGCAAGAGTGAGGTTGTGGGTTTGAGCCCATTACCAAGGGAAAAAAAGGCACGTTGTGCTAACCTCCTTCACAATACTCCCTCTTCAATCGCATCTTCCCGTCACTCCTGCCACTCGGGGACGGTCCCCAGAGTCCTCTTCCACACTTGTCCTTACGCGATGTAACGAACACGCAGTGAGGGCCGCGGCCGAGTGCCCTCCTCAGGAAGGCGGGCTGGTGGAGAGCCCGCCTGCAGCCTCACCCGCCCCACTCAGCGGACCCGGCCCGGCTGGCTGCTGGCTCTTCCCCAAAGTCAGAATGACCATGAAAGGTAAAGGTTTTCAATCGATTCAGTACACCAGGGCAGCCATGACAGCGCAACTGACGGCACTTACCCGCCTCGTGCCATGTTTCCATCGGTCCGGGTGACCGCCGCAGGACAGGGGCGTCCGATTACACGGGACGGTGCGGGGCAGCTCCTGGGCCCCGCCGTTCCCTTGTCACCGGCACCGCCGGAGTTTCTGTGCCTCCACGTTCTCACCGACACTTGATGCTGCCAGCTTTCATCTGAGCCAGGGCAGGGTGGAGTTTCCCTGTGGTGGATTCGCATTCCCGCGGAGGGCTGCAAGTGCTCGCGGAGCACCCGGCACAGCACAGGACGCGCCCCTGGGCCAGACGTCCCCTTGGCTGAACTGGACTCGTGTTCTTTGTTTCCCCTGAGATCCTGGCTCTCTTCACCCCAGACCCTCTCCCCCGCCTCGCGGCCTTTGCTATGGCTGGGTGTGGCTGGGGTGTGTCCTCCTGGGGTTCACGTGTTGTGCTTGGTTTCCCGCGTGTCGTGTTGGGAGGAGGTGGGGCACCTTCGAGGGGCGAGGCCTGGTGGGAAGTCTCTAGGTGACTGGGGACGCGCCCTTGGGAGGGCGGAGGGGAGTCCAGTCCTCTAGCTTCCTGCTTTGAGGCACAATCACTTCCTCCCACACAGTGCTGCTGTTAGGGCGCCGCTGGCTGTCAGACCAGAGACCCCAGCCCAGGAGCCTCCATGACTTGGACTCTGAGTCTCCTGAACTACGAGCTAAACAAACCTCTTTTCTTTATGAAGTCCTCGCCTGAGGTGTGGTAGGAACAGGCTGAGACACCCTTTCAGAAGGCCCCGCAGCTGCCAGCACTGGCAGGCTGGTTTGGGGGCTCACAGCACAAGGGTCGGGAGACCCAGGGACCCAGGGCCAAGTCCGGCGGTGTCAGCCCTGAGCCCCCGCCAAGGCCTGGCACCACACCGGGTTATTTTCAGAGACACCGCCGGCACTCCTGAGGTCAGCGTCCGTGCGGAGCCCCCAGCGGGGTCCTTCACAGCCCTGGGGCGCTCAGTCCGGGGAAGCCCCTCGAGGCCGGCGGACGTCACCCTCTCCGTGTTCTCTGCCTTCCTCTCTCTGAGGGCCCTGCCGGCTGCAGCCCCTCCTGCCTTGGCCCACTTCCCCAGGTGACCTTAGTTCAGGCTCTGGATTCGAGGGTGAGGCCAGCTGGCGAGTCCCGCTGCCCTCACCAGAACTGTGGGTGCCTGGGCGTGGGGCCTCGGTCCCCTCGTCTGTGAACCTCGGGAACCGCACGTCTTCCTCATGGAGCTGGTGTGAGGCTCAGAGCCGCGTAACGGACCGCGCAGCACTGGGTCAGTTCTTCCGGAGCTCCGCCCGCCCGGCCCGATGGCACCTGGGGCCCAGGCTGGGTGCTTCCTCCTGGCTCCTGAGCGTCTCTGCGTGGGGCGGGGGTGCCTGTGGCACAGGGCGCCCACCGTGAGGCCTCGGAGCCTCGGCTTCGTCTGACACCCTGGCTCCCCGCTCCCGCCTTGGCCTGTGCCCCCGTCTCCTGCCTCTCCTCCGGCTCCCATCTCCCCTCCTTCCGGCCTCACCTGGCCTGGGTGTCAGTCGGCCCGGCCCGGGGGCGGCGGGCGCCCAGAGAGTGTGCACTGGGTGTGGGGTGGAGCGAGACCCCCGTGTCTACACCTTTGTGGGTGCCCTGCCCGACCCCACCGCCACACTCCAGCCCGCCCCAGACCTGAGCTGAAAGCCCCTGTCCCGGGGCCCTTGGAGGACGGGGACCAGGTCACTGCCCAGGATTCGCACTTGGATTCTGAGATTGTACGTCTGGGGCCTCTGAGAGGCCAGCAGCGCCAGAGGCCACGTGGGCCTGGGTGTGAGTCCGACCCCTGCCTTGAGGCCCTGAGCCCCGGCAGGGGGCCCCCGGCTGTGGGGCCTGTGGAGGGCGCTGCAGGTGGGCTGCGGGCGTGCACAGGTGGGGGGCCCTGCTGGGGACGCAGCCCCGCAGGCCTCTCATGGCTCTTTACCGGCAGGCCGTGCAGGCCCCCTCCGGCCCCCTCCAGAGCGATAGCTGCCATTCCAAAGTCACAGGATGTGACACTCAGGGACGGGTCCTGGTGTCCCTCAGGAGCTAGGGACAGGGGCACCGCTAGTCAGAGAGTGTGACCAGCATTCCTGAGTGCCCGGTGGTGCCGCTCTGGGTTGGCTGGGCCCCTGACTTTTTGGGGCATCCTTGGTGGGAGTGGGGGACACCCTGATCTCTGCTGTAGTGAGCAGCTGTGACCCACAAGGACAGAGCTGTGGCCTGGGCCTCTGCTCAGAAACAGGGCGAGTTGTCCCACAGTGCAGTGCGGATGACAGACCTCAGAAGCGCACTCCCAGCCTCACCGGGGTGACGGTGGAGCCATCTGGGTGCTGCAAGGGCTTGCGAGGGCCCAGTGGGTGGGAGGGGACGGGGCATCCACAGAGCCAGCAGGGCCTCGTGGGCAGGAGGCCAAGCCCCGGCGCCGGACTCCGTTCCCTCCCTGCAAAGCCCAGCGCATGGCTGACAGGAAGTACCCGCAGCCCTCACGACCGCTCTGAGAAAATCACACGGGAAGAAAGGACGCGCTGGGGAGAGGCCGAGGCCCCGGCCCAGGGTCAGAGGCGGCTGGCCGGGGCAGGAGGAGCGGCAAAGGCGGCCCGGTGGTGGAGGCTCAGAACGGTGGAGGCTGGGAGCTGCGAGGGTCACGGGCCGGGGGACTCCGGCCGGGGGCAGGGAGGAGGCGCGGGCGCTGCTCGCCAGAGGCGGAAGGAGGGGCTGGGCTCCCGGCCCGGCCCGCGGTTTCCCCTAACTCAGGCTCTGCGTGGGCATTGTTTCGTCCTCCTTGGCTTGGCAACTGGGGCTCAGGCCCCAGCACAGGGGTAGCTTGGGGTTCGGTCACGGCGCCATTTATGGTACAGTTAGGGCCCAGGTGAGGGTGGCCGAGGGTGGGCTGTGCTCCCTGGAGCGAGGACGCCACCACTGGTCGGTCCGGGCTGCGGTCCTCACAGAGTCCCTCCCGCCCACGGGTGGGGAGGCTGGGGGAGGCTCCCGGGGTCCCCAGAGCTGTGCTTGGCAGTATCTCTGGGGGCCGCGATGGCTTCTGAAAACCCAGCCTGAAGATCTTGCGTCCAAAATGCTGGGCCTCAGAAGAGTTCTAGGTCTCAACTTCTTTCAGATTTTGAAATATTTCCTTAGACGAAATGAGGTATTTCAGGGGATGGGACCCAAGTCAAGACTCGACGTCCACGTGTGTTTCATGTTCACGTGCGCGCATGGCAGGCGGCGATTTCTGTGCTGCTGTAGCCTTCCTGTGCTTTGGCTGTGACCCGTCATGCGAGGGCGGGTGCGGCATTTTGCACGTGTTGGCACAGAGCATTTCCGTTCTGGGCTTTGGGGTTAGGGGTGCGCTAGCAGTGGGGATCGTGTCTCCTTGCACTTCCCTTGATGCCGTCACATCTGGCCCTCAGGTCAGCCTGGTGCATGAGCAGCCCCGTTTTACAGGTGGGCAGGGCGGGGTCCTTTGAGAGGGTGGTGGAAGCCGAGGAGCAGAGGTCCGCCTGGACGCCGGGTCCTGCTGGGCCTCGCACTGGCCAGCCCCCTGCTGCCTCTGGGTGCGGGGCCTGGTGGGAAGGCGGTCAGTCGGCCAGTGCTCGGGAGAGGTACAGCTGTGCTGGGAACTGCGTCCCAGGCCTGCTCTGCCCAGAGGCTCTAACTCCTGGGCACTGGCCAGCCCAGAGGGCAGGACGGTTATTGCAGACCTGGCGGGGTGTCTTGTTCTGTGGGGTGTTGTTTTTTTCCACTGCAATCAAAACGAGTTTGCTCCTTCGCACTGGGCCGGGTCAGCCCCTCCTGGCAGCTTGTGTCTGAGCGGAGCCCTGGAAACTCTGACCCAGCTGGGGCACCCGGCAGTGTGCGGCCGTCACTTCTGCAGCAGCTGGCCCCATGGCTGGTGGTGACCTCGAGACTGGGCCCTAGCCAAGCACCAAGCCCCAGGTGGGGTCCAGGTCTGGCTGCCTGCTCCCGAGTCTCCTGCCCAGGACAGGGGTGGCTGCCCCTTTACCTTGGGTCATACGGGGGGACCTCGCAGCTGCTCCTGTCCCCCGACCTGGGCGTCTGTCCCCGCGGAGCCGGAAGCAGCGCTGCAGTGAGCGTGCCCATCCCAGCCCTTCTGCCTCCCGTCAGGAGGGAGCGGGGACAGAAGGGACCCTGGCCCGGCCCAGCCCCGTTCTGAGCCGTCGGTCTCAGGCTGGTCCCCCTCCGGAGGGTGAGGACGGGAGTGTGGGCACACAGCTCTCACCCCGCTGGCCCGGGGAAGGACCTGTCTCCACACCAGCACACACCCGGTCTCTGTGCCCACCTTAGACGCCCCATCCTCGACTCGGGGCAAGGTAACCTAGAGCTCAGCTACAGCCGGTGGCAGGCCCAGGAATCCAGGGAGAGGACGCTGGCCAGGTGGCCACGGCCCAGGGAGAATCAGGTATCCAAGGCCTGCTTCTGTCGTCTCTGGAACTTTCCAAACCCCTGGACCTTCAGGGCTCCCCCGAGAACGTATCTGGAAGGGTGAAGATGCTGGCACCCCCCAGGGGTGCCCTTTGATGGGACAGGAGGAGGGGTGGAATGGAGGCGTGGCTCAGAGCGCATGGGCGGAGCAGGAGGCCCGGGGCACAGGAGCGCGTGGGGCTGCTGGCCGTGGAGCTGAGGCCGGCCCAGCCCTGCGGGGTTGACCGTGTGGCTTTAGATGGAATACACCGCATTGTGCAGGGAGAGCTGGTGTCCAAGGCGTATGGCAGAGACAGCAATCTAGTAAAAGTGCATGTGTGTGTGTGTGAGGTGAGGCAGAGTGCGTAAGTGTGAGTGTGTGAACGCGCTCACCTGGGATGCTCTCCCTGCCATTCGTTCTCCCACTAGTGACTTGGTCTTCGAGACTCCCCTCCCCTGCCTTAGGCTGTCTTGTGTGGCTGTAACAAAATGCCCGAGGCTGGAAAACTCACAAAGAGGTTAACTTGGCTCGTGGTTCTGGTCCCCGGTGGGCACAGACAGCATCCTGGGGAGACGCCCTGCCTGCTCCATGACTTGGCAGAGAAGCACTAAGGTCCTGGCGTTGTGCAGGAGGAGGATCCGGGGCCGAGGCTCCCTCGTGAACGGCCCGTCCCCTCGGGGGCAGATCCCATCCCACAGTACCCACACTGATCCCTCCTGAGAGCGGCGCTTCCCCAGCCCAGCGGCCTTGTCACGGTACCTTCTGCTATGCCTCACCTTCGCAAGGTTCAGTGCTGCCACACTGGGGACCGAGCTGTCAGCACACGTGCCCCTGGGGGACACCCTTCAGCCCTGTTCAAGGCAGAGCACCCCACTTCTCCCCACCCACACTGGGTCAGTCCCCGCTCTGCCGCCCCACTGCAGATCGTCCGGGGCGGGCGCTGGGTCCCGATGCTCACGCAGTCCATGGGTCCTGCTTGGAGCAGCCCCCCTCAACAGCTGCATGGCCAGCGACGCAGCCAATCATCCGGGCGCTGTGCAAGGAGGAAAGAGAGTCAGTCTGAGAGATGAAGGAGAAAAAGAAAGAATGAAAAATGGACCCAGCCAGGTGCGGTGGTGCACACTTAGTCCCCGCACTCTGGGGGGTGGAGGTTGGGCCACAAGTTCAAGTCCGGCCTGGGTGAATAGATAAATAAATAAGGCGGGGGGCAAAGCTGAGTGTGCAGGCTCTGGGTTCCATCCCCAGGACTTCCAAAAAGGACGAGAGGAAGGTAGGGACGGGGGATGCGCAGGCCAGGGGCTGCCCTGGGGCCACACTTCTCACCAGTGACGCCAGTCACGCGCGGCCGTCTGCTCCTGTTCTTCCTTCTGTGTGGAATGTCCCGTCCTGTCTGGTTTTATATGATTTTTCCTTGGAGATCGTGTCGAATGGCCTCTTCTGTGCCAATCCCCCAATTCTCTCTCCCACCCAACTGCCATAAGTTCGAGACCTGTCCCCAGCCTGGCGGGAGGTGTGGCCCACACTGCAAAGTGTCCACCCACACAGCGTCACCGCCCTGGGCGCGACCTTGTCTAATTCTTGCCCCTACTCAGCACATCCATCGTCCACCGGATGCAGTGGAGGTTTCGGAGATTCGTGCTCAGGCGTTCCAGGAACGTGGCTGCTGGGAGAGCCGTGCCCTGAGGGCCGATGTATTTGGCGACTTCCTTCAAAGGTCAGAGGCGCCAGACTCACACAGACGGGACTGGCCCAGCCTAGTGCAGGGACTCTGCCCAATGCCGGATCAGGACGCTTTGGAGGGAAGAATTACATTTCCCTGGTCAGAACTCCTTGACCATTAAACTGGACACACTGGGACCCTGTGGCTACTCGGGTTGGTTTTTCCCTCCCGAGTCCCTCGCTGGGGCTTTGAAAGACTCTTCCGTTGCAAAATGCCCCCCCAGCCTCTGTCCAGTTGGGGTCACTGGTGTCCGCTGGCCCTGCCCTCACTGGGCCCTGTGCCCAGTGCTGGGGCTCCGACACGGGGGAGGCGGGGGCGTGGGGCAGGGCTGGGGGCACAGGGTCAGCTTCTGGGTCCCCACGGGTCTGGACGCCTGGGCCTGGACAGTGAGGCTGGATGCAGGCTGGAGCGGGCAGCTGGGCCGGGCTCATGCCTTCTGGGCTCGGGAGAGGGGCTCAGGTCCCCGCGGCCGAGCCTGCGCCCTCTGCTTCGTGCCCGGCGCTGTCAACTGTGAAGCGGGGCCAGAAACAGCGATGGACCACGGAACAGGGTGTGCAGGGCGGAGGCCAGGGCCTGGGGCCGGCTGGACTCGGGGCAGGGCTGGGCGCGGCCTTGGCCGGCCTCTTCCACCGGAACCTCAGCTGGGCCCCTCTCCCTCGGCCCTCATGGCCCACAGGCCCTGTGCCCGCCACCGCCCTGTCCTGCTCCCCCACTGGCGCAGTGGGCAGTCGGGGTGCGGCCCATCTCTGGGCTCCGGGCGGAGGCCATGTGGGAATCCCAGCGGGCCTCTGCGGAGGGCGAGGAGGAGGCTGGGGGCTGGAGGAACTGCCCTGCCGGGCCCGGTGAGGCGAGGGGTGCGGCCAAGGCTCACTCCATGGTGGGCTCTCGTTTCTGGTGCCGCCCGCATGGCCCACCTCACAGGCCACGTCCATCTGCAGGCCTTGTCTGTCCATGGGCCCGGTCACCCCTCTGTCTCAGGACTCCCCTGGGGGACCAGGACCCCGGGCAGCCTGACCGGCTGGGAACAAAGTTACTGTGCAGTCTGCACTGGCCTTGGGGCCTGGTCTTCCCAAAGCGAGGCCTCGGAGTGGCTCCTCTTGACAAGGAGTTTTATTTTTTACAGATGGAAGCACTAATTAAGACATTTGAATGTCTTCCATATTCCTAATTCTTTGTTCTTTTCCTTTATGTAATAGAGACGGTTCTTCCTAGCTCATTACCAGCTGGTCTAGTAAACATCTAGAGACTATAAGGGTATTTTATTTTAATTGCTCAAGCCTCAGGACTATGGGAACAGGATGGTGGGGGAAGGGCTCCGAAGCAAGGCCCGAGGAAACACGCTCAGAAGCTCCCGGCTGGAGCAGGGGTTTGGGTCCGGTTTAGTGTCTGGCGGAGTCAGAGCTTTTGACCCAGGCCTGGGGAAGATTGGGAAGGGTTTGGAGCCTGAGCCGCCAGACCGGTTGACAAGAGGGCAGGTTTCGAGCCAGTCAATTAAACACGTTTCTCCTGAATCAATGTGGAAAGCAGCAGGAAAATGCGCCTTATTTTCTAAGTCGCATGAATCAAAGTCTGGCAGGAGGCCGAGAGGCGAGAGCGGCTGCTCTGCGACAGACGCGCACACAGTGTCCTGCCGCTGCTCCGGCACAGCTCTCCCACGGAGCCCGCTTCCGGACAGGCAGCCGCGGGGACCGGGAGGGGCGAGGGGTCCGGGTCACCAGCTGGGAGTGCTGCGGGCAGCGTGGCACCAGCTCGGCCGCAGTGTGGCCCCAGTGTCCCCCCTCCAGCAGAGAAGCCCTTAGCACTGTGACCCCAGGGCCCGGGGGTCCCCTCCACGCGTACCCACGGGTGCCGGCTTCCCCGGCAGGCACACGGGGGCCTGGGAAGAGGGCAGAAGCCAGCAGCTTCTCCTTGCTCTCCCGGTGGGGCACTGCCCCGCTGACTCCCGGCTGGGGGGTGGACGGGCCCCGTCACCTCCACAGTGAGTCCGGGGCACTGTCACTGTCGTCCCCTCCTTCCTTTCCTCCCTCCCCCTCCTCCTTTAGGAACAGACCCTCACTACGTCACCCAGGCTGGCTTCAAACACCTGGGTGCAATGGATCCTCCACTTCTGCCTCCCGAGAAGCTGGAACTACAGGTGTCTGCCGCCAAACCTGGCTGGGTGTGTGGTTCTTAGAGTGGGTTTGCTCCCCAGGAGGGGAGCTGGAGCCGGGCGTCCTGGAATGCCCATCCTGCCGCTGTCAGCGCCCCCGGGCCTCTGCCCCTGCCTGGGGGGGGGGCGCCAGGCTCTGAGCAGGGGCTGCTGGCGATGAATGGGGCTGAGAAGGGAAGACAGTCGGAAGGTCTGGTCCTATGGGAGAGGTCGCAGGTCCTGCTCCTGGTCACTGACGGCTCTGCCCCACGTGACGCCTCCCTCAGCCCTGCCATCGGTGGCGTTTTTGGTTCAGCAGGAAGAGTCCCCTTGGCCTTATTAAAACCAGAATCCACCATGAATGCTACTTCTCCACTCTTAACCCACAGTGTGTGTGTGTCTATGGTCCAGGAACACTCATTAGGCCGAGTGCTCCCTGGGGTGAGGAGCCCCGGTCCTGGTCTCGTTGTGGGACCAGCGCGGTCCTGGTGGTTCTAATGAGCTGTAGAAGCCACTCAGGAGCAAGAGAATTAGCAGAGGGGTGTCTTCAGGTTCCCGAGGAGCTCGCGGGCCAGGGCATGTCATGGGAGGGGCTGGCCCGCCAGGTCTCCTCTTTCACGGGTGGAAACAGACTCAGGGGCGAACTCCTCTGTGGGGGAGGTGGCCTGCCCTGCGTCTCCGCAGACTTTGGCTGGGGAAGGGGAAGCAGAAGGGGAGGTGGCGTTGGGTGGTGGCCGCGCTGGGGCTGCTGCAGACGTGGGGTCTGCGGACCTGGAGCGGGAATGTGGCCCCTGGTCAGCCTCTGCCCGGGACCCTGGCCGGCGACTGGGCCTGGGAAGTGGGCGGGGCAGGGAGTGGCCTTGAGTGGAAGACTGTGCATTCTCAGAGGCTCGGCCCAGACTGATCCTTGAGCAGAGAGCCTCACAGCCTTCCAGAGCCCTCTACCCAAACTCACCCAAGTGGGGACCCCGCGGGGTGCCCAGGGTATCCAGGCATGCCAGGCTGGCAGGTGGGCAGCCACTGGCTAAACCCCAGCTTCCCGGATGACAGTCCGTGCCTTAGCCCAGGTCATCAGTGCGATCAGCTGCACCCTGAGTGTGTGGGGAGCAGTGCTGGTGCGTCTCCACCTCGGGGGACATCCCTCTGCTTCCCTTGGCTCACAGACTCCCCGTGGGGTGTCAGCTCATGGCCCGGGGCGCCCTTCACTCTGCATCCGGCCGCGCAGGGCCTCCTCTCCGCTTCTTCCTCCTCGCACAGTCTTCGCACCAGCCCAGCCCCTCGCGCTCGCCCCTCCTCACTGGGGGGCGTCTCCGGACGGTGTCACAGTCACCAGGCCCGTGACTCCCGGCTCTGGGCTCCAGTCCTGGGTTCGGACGTGGCCCCCTCGACTTCTCCACGGACCCAGGGCTTGAGCTGGCCTCCCCGTCCCCCCGCTCCTCCTGTAGGGCAGATCCTCCAGTCGCCCCATCCAGAGCACGCGCCAAGCCCTGCCCAGCCTCCTCTAGAACCGGCGGGAACTTCACATGGGCACAGCACCAGGCTCATCTTGGGGTGGCGCCTTCCCAGACGCCCCCTCCTAATGCCTCTGCACGAGAACCTCCGCCAGGCCACAGAGGAGGGGCCAGCTGAGTGCTGGCCCCTGGGGAAGAGGGCTCCACAGGGTTTGGGACTTCTTGGTGTCTGAGCAAAGAGGCGCTGCCTATCCCTGTGACCTTGTCACAGAAGGAGCTGTCCTGGATGCCACTCCGTCACTGCTCATAACCGCGACACCCCCACTCATGTTGATTTTACCTCCCAGGGGACCCAGGACCCATGCTCTTCCCTCCTCTGCACTGCGCCCTGGCCGAAGCCGTCATTTGCTCAGTCCGGGACTCTCAGGTGGCCTCCAACTCGCCTCCCCGTCGCTTCCTCACTTTGCCCTCTGCCCAGCTGCGAGCTCGGTGCCTGGCCCTCGAGGTGCTCATGGGAGCCGTGGGTGAACACAGCTGCTCGCCAGGCTCCGCTGGGAAGCTGTGCACAGCAATCCAGTAGGATCTTTTGTAGCACAGGTCTACTAATGAGAAAAGTGAAATTTGGGGGGTGGTACCATTTCCACTTCATTGAGGTTCAAAGTTATATTACCAGCCTGGCGTGGTGGCGCACGCCTTTAATCCCAGCACTCGGGAGGCTGAGGTAGGAGGAGCATGGTGAATTCCAGGCCGGCTTAGGCTACAATGTGAGTGCAAGACCAGCCTGAGCTACATAGTGCGACCCTGCCTCAAAAAAACTAGGGTTAGGAGTTAGGCTCAGTGGCTGAAGCATCTGTCTGGCAGGCACGAGGTTGTGAGTTTGATCCCTGGTGCTGCAAAAAAACCCAAAACAAAACAAAAAACCAAAATTATATCACCATCATCAAAATCTATTTCAAGCGCTGACAATATTTTAGGTATTTCATCTTTAAAATTGTTTTTTCATAGAGAGAGGTACTGCTAAATACAGATAAAATCCATCAGAACATGACCTTTTCTCATTTTTTTAACTGAGATATAATTTACATAATTAAATTTACCACTTAAAATGTACAGCTCAGTAGTTTTTAGTATATTAATAGATTAGTATATTAGCTATGTTGTACAACTATCACCACTAGCTAATTCTGAAACTTTCTTCAGCCCAAAAAGAGACTCTGTTGTCATCTGCTGTGTATATAGAAACATTCTGCCGTCACTTCCAATATCCGCCAATCCCCTGCTCGTGACAGGCAGTAATCTAACTTTCGCCTTTTTATGAATTTGCCTCCTCTGGATTATTTTATGTAAACAGAATCCTGTCATATATGGCCTCGTATGTTTGGCCTCTTTCACATAACGTATTTTCAAGTTGTACCAGGTAAAAATGCTCCACTCCCCGTGAATCGGTGGGGCCTGCTGGCTGGCCGTGGGGCACCTGCTGTCCCAGTGGACGGACACTTGGCTCGCTTCCACCTGTTGGCCATGGTGGAAATGCTTCTCTGAAATCCATGTGCAAGTCTTTGTGTGAACACGTTTTCCATTTTTTGGTACAGCTGTGGTTTGGATGTGGCTCGTCCCTGCCAAGGTCATGCTGGAATCCGATTGCCGGCGTAAGGGTGTTGGGAAGTGGGGTCTCTAAGAGATGATCAGGCGGTGAGAGCTCTGTCCTCACGAGTGGGGTCCTGTCTTGCTCGGGTTGGGTTAGCTCTTGTGGGAATGGATTAATTCTCGAAGGACAAGTTGCTGTAAATGAGGCCTGGCACCCCTCCCCTCCCCTCTCCCACACGTGCCCTCCTCCGTTCAGGTGCCTTTGCCCTTTTTCTGCTGGGAGTCACAGCAGCTCATTGTCTCCACCAAAAGCCGAGCAGACGCAGCCACTGATCTTGAACTTCCAGCCTCCAGAGCCGTGAGATAGGTCAACCTGTTCTTAAAGTGAATTTCTAGTCCCAGGTATTCTGTTACAGCAGTAGAAAGTAGACTAAGGCTCGCACATTCTCAGGGGTAGAGTTGCTGGGCGGTCACTTTATGTTAACTGAGACACCAGCGTGCTGCTTGCTGCAGGGGCCGCACCGTTTTCCATCCATGCCAGCGCTGCTGCAGGGTCCCAGTTTCTCCACCAGTTTTTCGCCAACTTTTCCTTCCTCTCTACTTCCCTCCCTCCTTTCCTCTTTCCTTCCCCTTTTCTTTTTAGTTGAGGACACACAGTGGATGTGAAGCTGTGAACCAGGATTTGACCTGCATTTTTCTGGTGACTAATAATAATGAGCATTTTAAAACATCCTTACTGACCATTTGTGTTTGTTCTTATAGTTTTATTTTTAATGTTTGTATTTAATTTCTATTTACTTTTCCTGTGAGGGAAGAGTTGAGATTCATTTGTCCCCATACAGGTGTCCGGGTGGTCCAGCACCACTGTTGAAAGACTATCTTTTTTCTGGGGTGGGAAGAATTCTAAGGTGTCCTCTTGAGTGCACGGCAGAGTGGCTGGGTGGTTGGGCATGGCCTGTCAATCACGGAGACCAGTCGATCAGGGAGATCCTGGACACATGCAAAGAACAGTTTCAGAACTCTGCACCTGGTACCCATCGGAGAATGCTGTCTTCAGTTCCTTTGGCATGAGATCAAGCAGACCTCTGCCAGGGTGGCCTGGATCTGATGTTCGAAAGAAGATGTTAACAATGGTGGCCACTGACTTCACTGCCGCTGCCCTCCTGCTCACTTCTTTTCTTCTTTTGCCTTAAATAAACATCCAACTTTCATGTTCATCACCTGCCCTACCCAATCCCTTGAATGGGACAGCGAGAGCCTGGAAATACCACTGGTCCAGGATAAGTAGTGGCTCCGCAGAGATGCCCACCTCCTGACCCCTGGAGCCTTGGCTATCATATTAAGGCAGCAGGCAGAGTAAATGGTACTAATCAGCAGATCTTAAAGCACCAGGGGCATCCTGGATTATCTGGGTAGGTGCAATGAAATCGCGAAGATCCTTACATGTAAAAGAGAGAGGCAGAAGCGGTCAGAGTGCTATAATGCACTAAGAATTTGGCTTACAGTTGCTGACTTTGACAATGATGGAGGGGTCAGGAGCTAAGGAATGTAGGCAGCCTCTAGAAGCTGGAAGGGCCAGGAAACAGATTCTGTAGCTTCTAGAAAATAAAACAGTCCTGCTGACACCTCGATTGAACTTCTGAACTAGAGAACTGTGTGTAATGTTTGTGTTTTTTTAGCCATCAGTTTCGTGGAAATTTGTTACAGCAGCCACATGAAGCTCACAGTCTTCACACTTTCGGCCCCCTCGTTCGCATGCCCTGTGCAGTGTCCTCCCCTTGAGTGTGAGCGAGATTAACAAACATGAGGGCATTGCCCTTGTGACTATGCAAGGATATATGGCAGAGGGAATTCTGCAGATGTAACAAAGGTCTTTCAGCGACTGTGGGTAAATGACAAGGAGGATCATTCTCCATTGGCCTGACCTCAGCAGAGGCTAAGGAGGCTCAAGGACAGGGAGAGCCTTTTGTTGTCTTGAACTAAGGACTTCAGTCCTGCAACCAAAAGGAATTTTCTTGGAAGAGGAGTCCAAGTTCACAAAAGGAATGCCATCTGGCTGACAGCATGATTTTAGCCTTTCAAGACTCTAAGGGCACCCAGTTACACCACGCCCGAGCTTCTGACCTGCAGAAACAGACGCAATATATACTTGTATGTGCAATAATAAATCAGTGTCATTTTTAAGCTGCTACATTTTTAGCAATTTGCTTTGTATCAAGCAATGGAAAAATAATGCCTTTCCTTCATCCAATTACTTTGACACCTTTGTTGAAAATCAATTCAGTATATGTTTGTCTCTATTTTTGGACACTATTCTGTCCCATTGATCTTTGTGTTCATCCTTTTTTTCCCCAGAGCTACTGTCATTTGGATTATCATAGCTTTTTAATGAGTCTTGAAAATTAGATACCAGGAGTCTTCCAAACTTGTCACACTTTTTCAAAATTGTCTTGCAATTTTAGGTGCTGTGCATTTTTATACAAATTTTAGAGTCAGTTCCCTCTTTCTCTCTTGAAGCCAGCCACTGCATC
Organism: Dasyprocta punctata; assembly: GCA_004363535.1. Taxonomy (NCBI): domain Eukaryota; kingdom Metazoa; phylum Chordata; class Mammalia; order Rodentia; family Dasyproctidae; genus Dasyprocta; species Dasyprocta punctata. The sequence continues at coordinate 33,251 of RJWM01008882.1, forward strand.
GAAAGCAACAACTCCGAGCCACCAGGCTACAAAGTGGCTCGTGTCCAGGGATGCGCAGGGGAGTGCTGAGGCGGCAGGCGTGTGAGCGATGCCTTTGTGACCTTAAGCGTGGCCCAGCTGCCCGGGAAAGCCGCAGAGTGAGTCAGCCTAGCCAGCCCATCTGGAGGAGAGGAGCACCAGCCGAGAGCAGGTAACTTAGCAACAACGAGATAACTGCTGTTATGTTAAGTTACTAAGCTTTGGGACTGGTAAAAAAGCAATAGCATACTGGTAAGTAGGACTAATTACTTTTTCTACTTTTTCCTGTGTCACTTTTGTTAAATAGTGAGGTTCAAGTAAGTTTTCCATTTCATCTAAATTGTCGAATTTATTGTCATAAGCTTTTTGGTAATATTTTATTATTATTTTTCAATATTTTCAGGCTCTATTATGATTCTTCTCTTCCACTTCAGCTCTTGTGTGTGTGTATATACATGTATGTACACATATAAATACACATATGTACACACATACATACACCCATATATAAAACGTGTGTCTAATGTCATATATCATGCATCATACATATATGATTTTTTTCATCAGTTAAAAATTAAATAAAAATTTAAAAGACATTTTGTATGCTCTTTTTCCTTGATCAGTTGTATTGCAGGTTTTTCAATTTTATTAATATTTTAGATTTGAATTTTTTTTTTTTTGTACCGAGGATTGAACTCATGAGCTCGCACTTAATTTTATTAATATGTACAAAAGAGATATCTTTAGGTTTTGTTATTTTTCTGTTCTTTACTTGCTTTTATATTTCATTGATGTTAGCTGTTTATTATTTCTTTCCTTCTCTCTATTGTGGGTATGATATAGTCTTCTTTTTCAGATTGTTAATGTATAAATTCAAATTAGTAATTTTTTGATACTGGGGATCAAACCCAGGGTCTCATGCATGCTAAGCAAGTGCTCTACCACTCAGCTACGTCCCCAGTTCTCAAGCTGCTCATTTTTAATCTATGCTTTTTTCCTACTATGGACAGTCAGAATGATAAATTTCCTTCTAAGCATTGCTAAATGCATTCTATAAAATTCGATGTATTTGTCATTATAAATTTTAAAAATATAAATATATATTGCTATTCACACTCCACAAATATATAAAATATATAAAATCATCATTATAATTCAATTTTTTCTATCTCATGCACTTGAAAATAATGTGTATTGAAGTTGTACAGTAAGATGGTAATTAGATCAAGGTTATTGATAGTGTTGTTAAAATCTTTTATATCCTTATCTATTTTTTGTCTCCTTGTTCCATAAATTCTGAGACAGAGGTGCTAGCATTTCCACTGATGATTGTGGGATTATCTGTTCCTCTTTTTCTTTTAGTCAGTTTTTGCTTTATAAATTTTAAAGCTCAATTAGCAGGTGCAAACAAAGTTAGCACCTAAGTTAGTTTTCCTGACTTGCAATTGAGTTAATCCTTTTGTCATTATGAAATACTTAGAAAATGCTCTGTATCTTGAGTGTGTTTTGTTTTACTTAATAAGCTTTCTTTTGTTACCATTTTTGTGTCATATCTTTTTCCATCCTCTTACTTTTAATCTATCTTTGAATTTCATACTCAGATAGTTTGGCACTCCTTTAAAAAATTTTCTGACAACCACCGCCTTTTAATTAGTGTGCAGCTCATTTATAGTAAATTAGTGATATAGCTGGGCTTAAGTCTAATACTTGGTTATTTATTGTATATTTTTTCCATCTGCTTTGTGTTCCACTTCCTCCTTTGCAGTCTTCTTTTGGATTAAGTAAATATTTTGTAGTATTCTTTTAAAAAAAATTCCTCTGTTGGCATTTAGCTATTCTTTTAAAAAATGTTTAGCAATTGTTTTAGAAATTACAGTATGTGTTCTTATCACAGTCTACTTATAATTAATACTGTTTACTTCACACATTATTATTCACACTTCACAAGTTTGTGTAAGATACTAATAGAATTACAACTTCATTTTCTTTCCTGTCTTCTGAGCTACTGTCAGAATTTCATTTATATATCTAGTATAACCCTCTCCATATAATTCTGTTACTTTTGCTTTAAATAGACATTTGTCTTTTAAGAAAATTAAGGAAAAGGCTAATGTTTTCATGTTTACTTTTTTATTGTTTGCCATTCCTTCCTATAGGTCTATATTTGCATCTGCTTACCATTCTTTTTCTGCCTAAAACTCTTCTTAGTATGTCTTATATTAAAGGTCCACTAGTACCAATTCTTTCAACTTTTGATCCCCTGAAACGTCTTTCTTTCTTTCTCATGTCGAAGAGATTTTGCCTAAAATGCTCAGATCACGGTGTTTTCACCCCATTTGAATGTCACTCTGTGATCACCGAGCTGCATTATTTCAGACGGGAAGGCAGCTGTCATTGTGTCATTGTTCTTCTGCACATCTCATCGTTTCAATTTGACTACTTCAAAGTTTCCTCTTTATCTTCGCATCTCAGCAGTTTGACTGTAACGTGCTTACTTGTGCTTTTCATTGGATTTATCCTTTGTGTGCTTCATTTAGTTTCTTGAGGTGGTCAGTTGATGTTTTTCCCCATATTTGGATAAATTTCAATCATTATTTTTTTCAAAATATTATTTTCTTCCTTGTCTCCACTTTTCTCTGAGATTAGAATGACATGTTGGACTGCTTAATATTGTCTGACTAGCCACTGTGATGTTACTCACGTCTTAGAAATTACTTTTTGTCTCTTTTCTTCAGAATGGAAATTTGTATGAATCTGTCTCTGGTTCATTCTTTCTCTTGCCATCTTAAATTTGCTGTTAAGCCAATCTGGTAAACTTTTGATTTCTCATATTTTTTTCAGTTATATATAAAAGTTTTCAGTTATATATATAAAAGTCCCATTTTTCCCTTTCACAAAATTTCCATTTTTCTGCCCAAATTTCACACCTGTTCACTCACTGAGATAATATTTTTCAAGTTCTTAAATATATTTCTAATATCTCTTTTAAAATCTTTGTCTACAGATTTTAACATCTGGGTCATTTCAGGGTATCTTTTAGCTACTCTTTTTCTGATTATGGGCTATATTTTTTGCTTATTTGCATGCCTAGTAATTTTTTGCTACATGCTGGACATTGTGATTTATACATTTTAAAGCATCTTGAGTATGTTTTCCTCCTTTAAAGACTTTCACTTTAACAAGCAGTAGATATTGGCACCTCTCCATGACCCTAACAAGGCTTCCTTTCATGCTTTGCTGAAGCGGGTTTGTATTACTAATTTACTGCTATGTGACAAATCGCTCCAAAATCCGGTGCTTTAAAACAACAGAAATTCATCATTGCACCACTTTTGAGGACGAGGGACCTGGGAATGGCCGAGTTCTGTGGTTCTGTTTCAGGGTTTCTCCTCGGTAGATTGTAATCAAGCACTCACCTGGGGCTGTGGCTGCTAGCCCACTGCTCCTCGTTGGCGGCCCCTGCCCTCTGCCCCTCCTCCCGCCGGGGCTTCTCCACGAGGGTGTACAAGGGTTTGGAGGGTGGAGAGCCAGGTGAGCGCGTGGATAGCAGGAGCTGAGCGCCCCTGGGGGCCATCCGGGAGGCTGGCTACCGCGGCCAGGGGTTCCTTGACTCGGGGCTCAGCCCCGCGGCGGCCGGCGTCCCGGGGGTGTCCAGCGGCACCGCCGGTCCCCACCCACTAGGTGGCAGCAGCGCGCCCCACGGTGACCTCGAAGCCGTCTCTAGACCCTGCCGAGTGTCCCGTGGGGGACAGGCAAAGTTACCTCCCCCCAGACTGAGAGCCGTCCTGGAGGACCTGGTCTCTATCCCGGCCACCTGGGCGGGCAGCGCCGTCTTCCAGGTCTCCCTGCCTGCTGGGGCCGAGCTCCGGCGGCTCTCGGCCCGGCCGTGGTGCACCTGGCGGCTGCCGCGGTCCTCGCGCGTCCCCGGCCTCCGGCTCGCCGCGCCCGTCCGCGGTACCGCGTGCAGCCCCCGTGCAGTGCTCGGCGTCCTGCCCCGCGGGCCGGCAGCCCGGGGCGTTGCGGGCGGCTTCCTTGTGTCAGGGGTTGGCGCCTGTGCCGTGCGCCGTCCCATGCCTTCAACGTTTGCTGTCGGCATTTTGGTGCTTTCTTAATAATTGCCGCGGAAGGCAGAGACAGCCGGAGGCCCGCTGTACCACCACGACCAGAGCCGGGCAGTCCCAGCGTGCTGTTTTTGGCCTGGCCCCAGGGTGGTGGTACTGTGAATCTGGAAGGGGTGGGGGTGGTGGGAAGGCCTCAGGCCTTTGGAGCCGGGCCGTGGAAGGGGCCAGCGGGACCCTGGTTTCCCCCACCCCGTTCTTGTGCGCCTGTGCTCGGACCGGAACTCCTGTGGTGCTGCCTCAGGCCCGCGGGGCTGCCTGATCTTGGACTGAGCCTTCAGAGCCATGAGCCAAAATAGCTCTCTCTCTACTTCAAAAGCAGCCTGTGCTGTGCATTTTGTTATAGCAGTGCAAAGCTGGCTAACACAGGAACCAATCTAAGCAAATCAGAAGATTCCACTTAAATATTAATCTCTCCACTGCTCTTAAAAGTTCTGGCTCTCACCATGGGCTTGCTGGTCCCCGAGGCAGCCTTTCACCCGCCAACAGCTGCCGTTCGTCTTCCTGGTAGGCTGCTGCGTATCTCATTTCTGTGAGTCCGGGAGTCTCTACCTTTGTCTCTCATAAAGAAGGAAAGACATGGTAAGTGGATTATGTGAATTTTCTCACAGGCCCAGACTCACAAGTCCAGCCCACATTCGAGTCACTGGCCCCTCCCAGAATTTGGGCTTCCTTGAACAGATGAGAGCACAGAGAGAAAAATCCTGCTGTCATCTGCTGTGTACATAGGACATCCGGGAAGTTTTTGGACCCAGCGGATGTCCCACGGTTCCGCCAGGCTGGGTTAATCATACGGCCACCACCAGGCAATTACGTGAGCAGACGCTCTGAGGGGTTCGCTCTGATGTGGTTGTCTGAGTCCAGTCAGAAGCTACGCATTTTCCCATGGCCTCTGGCAGGAGAACCTTCAGTGGCAAGAAAGTTTACTGAAAGCAAGTTCAAGAGGAGAAGGACACTTGGTCACACATGTCAGAGCCGTCATCCGGTCTGTCTCCTGCTCCGCCCTGTCTGGGCTGCCGAGTGAAAAGGAGGACGCCCAGCCTCGGGGGATCTCAGTGGGGTATGCAGACGCGAATACGCATAGGGCGCCTGGGTATATAAGAAAGGAATCGGGATGACAGGGGTGATGAGATCTGTGCCCGCTGGGAAGTACGTTTCCTGCTCGGGCATCCACTTTCCAAAGCAAAGAAGCTGGAGCTGGTCAGACAGAGCGTCGTGTGGCTCTGCCCAGGGACTGGCCGGCCACGGGTGCTGGCTCAGGCTCCAGGTGAGCCCGGCGGAAGGCGCCGCAGCCGGCTGCGCTGGTGTGGGCGATCTCCTCTGGGTGGATGGGCCTCTGTTCAGTAGCTCGGACTTTCCTGGTGGAGTTGGGGCCCAGGACAAAAGGCCTACAGTAAGCTCGATGGCCACTCTGGGCTGCCCCTGACCGAGTGGCGCTGGCCAGCTTATCCCACGCCCAGTGGCCACACCCTTCTGTGCGCTGCGCTCCTTTGCTTGCAGCTGAGTTGTCTGGAGTGGCACAGAGCACGGCCACTCACTGTCCCGCGCTGTCACCTGCCTTCGCTCCGCCCGAGCTTGGCTTCCTGAGTCCCTGCGGTGACACACGCAGGTGCTGGGGCCCCGGGCCTGTGGAGCGAGACAGTGGCAGGGACGGGAAGTGCCCACCCGCGCCCAGGGGCCCACGGGAAGAGATCACTCCAGACCACCGCACCCCAACCTCCGTCCTTGCCACAGCGAGCAGCTCGCTGTGGCCACCCTGGTGGCCACGTTCCCGTGTGTCCTCCTCCTGCAGTGTCGTCCAGTTCTTCACGTTCAGAGGCCCCGCTGGGCAACTGGGGAGCCAGTGACATCTGTACCTCCCTGGTCACCTTACTGTGCTTTGCTGGGCCCAGATGTTCTTGAGAAAAATGTGCATGCTCATTTTTAAATGTTATTTTAAATGCTGATAACAATTCTTTTTAGAGATTTAGAAAAAACACAGTTCAATGCCTGAGTTTCATTTTTAAAAAAATATCACACAACGAGGAATAGGAACTCCCGTGACTTTATGACAACTGTCATGGAGTCACCCCTCGGTGTCTCCAGAGGACCCATTTCAGGCCTCTCCAAAGCAAGATTCAAGGATGCCCAAGTCCCTTATGTCAAGTGGTGTGAGACTTGAATAGAAGCCATGCACATCCTCTTGTATACTCTGAATTTTCTCTAGGTTAAAATAATACTTAATACAAAGTGTGCCATGAAATAGTTGATACTGTTATTGTCTAGGGTATAAGGACAAGAAAAAATCTTGTCATTTATGATTCGAGGTTGGTTAAATCCACAGATGCAGAACTCATGGACGTGCAGGGCAGAAGTATATTCTAAAAGTCTACAGCAATGAGGGCACAAGAGGACATTTAGACTCTTCTTCCTGTGACCAGGGCTGGGTAATAAGTGTTCACAGGTCTTAACAAAGTCCTTATTTGGATCTTGCTAAAGTAATAAGGAATAAAAATGACAGAAGACCTGTCAGGGTCTGAAAAACAAGTTATAATTATTAAAATAATAATTAGTATTAAAATCCTAGTTATTTGCAGATGGCAACTATATATATCCTAACAGATCAACAGACGAAACAGTAGAACTAACGAGGAATTTAAGCAAGCTTTCTGGACATGCAGATGCCGTCAGCTTCTCGCTAGATCAGCAGCAACTGACTGAAAAGTGGCACAGCAGGCAGTCACCCCGTTGGTGGGCACACCGGGTGCCTGGGGCGACACGCCAGGGTCTGGGCCTCCTCGTCCTGCGTCCCGTACTTCTTGTCCTCCTCCCCGTGCGTCTCTTCTGCTTGGTCCTTGCTGGGTTTTATCCTTACAACAAGCTGGCAAGTGGACGGGAGCTAAAGGCTCTGAGCCCTTCATCTAGAATGTGTTAGTTACTTTGTTCTCATGGCTGGGACAAAATACTTGGCACCCAAAGTTAAAGGAGGAAAGGTTTATTTAGCTCACAGTTTGTGGAAGCCTCAGTCCATAATCTGCTGGGTCCAAGGCAGGGTGGCACATGGCAGAGGGCAACAGTCCGTGGAGGCAGAAGACAGCAAAAGCAGCCAGAGCAGAAAGGGAGTGAGAGAGAAGCCTCTTTTCCTTCCTTATATCGTATGCAGGCCACATACCCTAGGGTGGGTGCCGCACTCACACCCGTAATCCCAGCACTGGATCATGAATCAATCACAAATTCTAGAAGCCGCCCCCTTGACTATATGAGGCTTTGGGGGACATCCAGACACAAAACATAACATAGAAACTGGGGCTTTTAAAACTCAATTTTGGGGCTGGAAAACACAGACTCCTTTCTTTATACATGGTCTTGTAAAAGAATCACTATTTTCAGTGCTATTGCAATTCCAAGTATTGAAGCAATAACAGAATTACCCTGACCACAAATTTACAAGGCTGGCTACAAACAATCCCAAACCAGCTGGTAACTGTTTAAGCCCTCTGTCAGTCTTATCTAAGGACGCGAGACACTGACAACCAAATAAATTCTCTTTATAGAAAAAAGAAGGATCATGTATGAGCAAATGTACTGTAAAATGTTAATATTAAGAATGTACTATAAAATATTTTATAGGAACGAGTTCTTAGTGAAAAATGACGGGGGGAGGAGAAAACCCTCACAATTCACAGTGGCAGAATCTTAAAAAGCATAGCGGAGTAAACCTAACAAAGCCTACACAGGCCCTTTGTAGGGGGAAACTGACGATTCTGGGCAAGGACTCAAAAGGAGCCCTTACTAACCGGAGAGCCGTGCTGCGGGGATGGATGAGATGACCCAGCGTGCCCCGGCTGCCCGCGCTTCCTGATTTAGCCGCGCACTAGATGGAGTTCTGATCGAATCCCGGCTGGAGACGCTGAGGAAATCAATAAGCTCGTTGTGAAGTTTATGTAGAATCAGGGGTGGGAAGAGCTTCAAGGTCTGAATGTTTGCATCTCCCCCATTCGTGTGTTGCGATCCAGGCCCCAGAGTGATGGCATGGGGGAGGGGCGCGCAGCGGTGCGGATGGAGCCTCGGGCGGGAGTCGGTGCCCCACGGGACGCTCGAGGTGGCGGCCAGCCGGGAGGCGGAGGCCTGGAGCCGGCAGCACCTTAAGCTTGGGCTTCCCTGCCTCCAGGGCTGTGAGAAACAAATTCCCAGGGCTCAGGAGCCGCCCAGAGGGACCACGATGCGTGCACAGCTGCGCTCACCCTGGCCCGTGCGCAGCGCTGTGGGAAGACACGCGGGCTCCGTGTTGGTCCCTCCCCACGGGCAGAGCGCGAAACCTCACGCAGAGAAGACAGCGGGGTGGGGCAGCGGCGTGGAGACAAAAGCACAGCCGCGGGGCCGCGGCACCCACGCCACGGGCGAGCGCGCGGCGGGCACGGGAGGGAGGGAAAGGAGGTGGCACGTGCGTCAGGGGCGTCCCCTCTCTGGTTTTCTTTAGAGCCGAGTTCCGAGGTGTACGGTTTTAGCGCAAATCTCTGGAGCCTAGGTTTAAACAAATAAAGAAACATATACTTAGCAGAGCGAGTTCTACGTTTTCCAATAAATTCACAAAATCATTTCTTCTTATATAGAGGGGGAAATTGGGTTCTAATTCAGGGAAAACGATCTGTTTTAATTTTAATTATTTTATTTTATTTTAAAAAGGTTAAAACCAAGGAAAATAAAACATAATAAAACCAATCAAAAATAAACCAGCATAAGTGATACAGGACTTCAAAACCTTATGAAACCAACAATGGTTACCATAATGCCTTTTGTTGTCTTCAAAATAGCCGCAGATACTCTCGGACATAGTAAAATTCAAACAGAATAGAATAGAATAGAAACAATAAAACCAAAACAATGGATGTAATAAAGGGCTTCAAAACAAGCCACTAGTGAATCCAAAATGGCTACTATAATGTCTTGCTATCTTTCAAATAGCTGCTCATACCATCAGATTTAACATAATCAAACTAAACAAAAGAGAATAAAACCCAACCCAACAAAACAATGGAAATGATGTGGTTTCCTGGCCGGGATCGCTTCCTGGTGAGGCCTGGATCCACCCCTCCACCCCGTCCCCCTGCAGTCCTCGAATGGCACAGACTCCTGGAGAGAGGCCTGGGTGTGGCTGTCCCCACTCCGGCAGCAGCTGGCACATGGTGCTGGTTTCCAGGTGGGGACCACCTCCTGGTGAGGCCCTGGTTCTCTCCCCCACAGTCCGAGAACAGGGAAAACCATCTTGATTCATATCATATCTCAGATGTCATGGTGAGTTCCTGAAGATTTATAAAGTAACTAAAAATTAAAAGGAAGAGTAGCTGCATGCTGTCTCAACTCTGTGTGTGTGTGTGTGTGTGTGTGTGTGTGTGTGTGTGTGTGTTTTCCTAGTGTTGGGGTCAAACCCAGGGCCTTGCCAATGTTACTCAAGTGCTGTGGCTGCGTGGTCGTCTTGGTCTGTGGCGCTGTGTCAGTGGGGACGGAGCGGATGCTGAGACGCCCACCCCGCGCCTCGTGGGCAGCGCGCTCCATGGTGATCCTGGCACCCATGGCCCTTTCCTGCTCTCGGTCACCAAGTAGCACAGATGCGCTCTGCCGTGTGGTGGGCCGGGCTCCCTGTGAACCCAAGGCGAGTTGATATCTCAAGGACAGACTTAACGCGCCCAGCCTACCCGGCCTCCTAGCCTGGCCTGCCCGAAGTGTGCTCCGGCGTTACCGCGGCCTGCAGCTGGCCACAGTATCAAACGCAAAGCCTATTGTGAACAACGTGTTGAATATCTCATGTAATTTAGCACTTGTATCGCAGAAATGCCGACCGCTGGCACACCGTGGAACTGGTTTTTCCCTAGTGACAGTGGGGCCGGCAGGGAGCTGCAGGGGCCGCCGCCCGGCGTCGGAGGGAAGGATCTGACCCCACGTTGCTAGTCTAGGAAAAGAGCCAAATTCAAAATTCTAAACCCCAAGCAGGGTTCCTGCTGGATGTGGCACACCACTATAAAGCTGAAAAATCACAAGTCGAATCATTATAAAGTGGGGACAGCCTGAATTCCCACCGCAGGGATGGGGCTCAGAGAGGGAGGCGTCCCCAGGGCCTGCGTGCATCTGAGGCGGTGTCACCCCCTCTGCATAAAACCTGGCCAGTCGCAGAGCCCAGGTGAGGGGCCCTGCACAGGTGCTGCGTGGGCGTCACGGGAGGAAGTTTAGGCAGGAGCGACCTCAACTCTGAGCCCCCCGGACGTGCCGTCCCGCGGCGGCTGCCGCTGCTGTGTTCCACTTGGGGCTTCTCCTGCTGTCCTCAGCCCAGCCCCGACCTCCAGGGTGGGCCGGCTTCCCGCCCAGGCCTTAGGGGCTGTGGAAACTCACGCGTGGTTGGATTTTTCCTACTGTAACTTCTACGACGGGAACAATGTGCCCCTCTACATCCCCTCCAACGGGGTCATTTCCACCACCAAACTGACCAGGAAACGCAGGGCCAGAGGCAGGAGCAGTCAGGTGACTGTGTCCTGGCTTGGGGTCAGGCACTTTAAACTTAGAGCCCTCGGCTTTCTTTTTCCCTGAGGGCCTGCCGTATGCAGATGCCTCGTCTCTGGGCTGGGGTCACCAAGTCCACTTAGTGGCGCTGTTTATCTCCTCGGACATGGGGAGCTCTGTGTGGGTTTTCACAAGTACTTGAGGGAACCAGGGGCAGAGGCTGGAGAAAGGACAGGATCCAGGCCCGGGGTATGAGATGAGTAGGTTCTAAAGATGCCAGACACATGGTCCAGGGCGGGCCCTGAGTGTGTCGTCCCTCAGCTGTGAGAAGAGCCAGACACGCCAGGCCTGGGGCTGACCACTGCGCACCGGTCGTTAATATGTCGGTCGGTCCTCACAGCTGTGCTGCACGCTGGGGGTCACTGCCACCCCTTGGGTGGATGAGGAAAGGCCTGGCTCCTTGTCAGGACTCAGAGGCCATGGTGGCCTGGCAGCAGCTGCCCTGGCGCTTAGAACATCCCTGGCTGGACGGGGTGCCGTGGCCGCTGCTCCCCTTCCCCAGCATCCTCCCCCAGGGGCTCCTTCTTTGAGCATGGCGCAGGGCGGAGGGTTTGTGTTTCCAGCCGGATGGAGACAGCAACCTGACCCACGGTGGCCTGGTCGCTCACCTGAGATCTCCCCCGGGAGCTTTAGGTCGGAGCCCCTTGCAGCGGCATCTTCGGTGAGCCTGCGCCTGGCTTGGAGGCAGAGCCTGGCCCCACGGACCCCGTACTGAGCTCGGGGTGACCTCCGCCACCAGACCGTCCTGATGGTGTGTGCTGTCTGTGCTGGAGGGGCCTGGCTCCCCATTACTGAGAACCACAGGAGACCCTTACGTGGGAGGCGCCCCCGCCTGCCTGGCAGCCCTGCTTCCCCAGTCTCTTTGCATGCTTCTTTCTGGCCTGCTAAGTGGATGTGAATATTTTCCCAAACCAGCAGGCTGAGTCTAGAGTGTTCTTTCCTGGAACAATGGAGAATTGTGGTCAAATTTAGGACATTCAATCTCTCTCCTGAAATCCTGACAAAAATCCTCCCAGTGTGACATCCAAACCTCAGGCTGGCTGAGTTCCGCCCCCACCCGTCGCCTGCCGCAGTCACAGCCACAGCCCTCAGCCCCGCGCCCTCCTCACGGTCACACGCTGCAACACCTGCCTGCCTTGGCACAGGTGCCCGCCGGAGAGGGGCCCTGCGGGGACCGGATGCCGCTTGTTCTTTCCTGAAGGCAAGGCTGCTCTGCGGTGCGTCTCCCTGGCTCGGTGATGAAGTTCTCCCTCGCGTATGTGAACGGGAGGTGAGACATTTTTGTGGACCTAGGACAGAGGTACGAAGGTGGCTTTTCAGAGTGACCTTCGTGACCATCTTACCTCTGTGTTACAGAGGGTCTCTGGAGGGGAAGGGGCGGCTCCGGTCGAATGAGCATCGCGATGGCCTCTTCCTGCTTCCCACCAGCCTGCTCCTGGAGCTCTCTCTGCAGTCTGAGGAAGCAGCCCTGCCTGCCGGCCCAGGACCAGGCCATGTGGCTCCTCGGCCGTGTGTGTGGCATCCACAGCAGGGTCACCTTGCGGAATGGAGGGTGGCACACAGGCCCGAAGCCCCCCACGCGTCTGCCTGTGCTTCCCAGTGGGACACGACGGTGAGGAAGTGACCACCTGGCCGGCTGGTTGCTGTCACAGAAACAGCCAAGGTGGGGCGTCTGCCTGGATGGTGGGCCCACGTGCCTCCCCTGGGCTTGGCAGCCAGCCCTACTGTGCACCTGGGGTCTTTCTCTACCTTCCCCTCTGGACCCTCCCTGGTGAGCCCCTCTTCTTGGCTTCTGTCCCCAGTGGGCGTCTCCTCCTCTGCACTTACATGGAATGGGGGGCTTCCGGTCTGCAGAGGCCCTGGGGTTCCGGAGTTCTTGTGGTGTTTCCTGCGGTCGCCCATGAGGAGGGCTATGGCACTGCCTTCTGGGCCAGACAGAGATTAGATCGAAAAGGGGTCTGGGTGTGCAGGACACTGTGTGTGCTATGGGGCTACACATCTGGGGATTTAACCAACCACGAATTGGAGTGGGAAAAAACCTGCACCTTCACTGAACTTGCACAAAGCTTTTCCTTGTGCTTATTTCCTCTGTCAGTGGTGGAGAGCCGACGGCCTGGGGGCCACAGCAGGCTCCCCATGCTACACAGCGCAACAACTCTGCACAGTACTTGCACTGTTAGGCATGCTGCCTCATTGAGAGGTGCTTTAAAGGGTTTGGGGGACAGGTTAAGCAATGTGCAAATGTGCCATTTTATATAAAAGACTTGAGCACCTGCAGATTTCTGTACCTGCAGGCGATCACAGAAGCAACTTCCAGATACAGAGGGGTAGGTGTATTTTATGTGGGGTCACCAGAGAAGGCTGGGTCGGGTGGTTGAAATGACACCTGAAGAAAGTGAGGAAGAAGTCATGTGCTAAGTGGTGGGGCTGAGCTCCAGGCGGATGAGTGGGAATGCGCCTGGCCCGTCTAAGGACGGGCCGGGAACCCGCGGAGGCCGTGGGGAGCAGAGCAAAGGGCGGAAAGGTGCAGTCACAGATCAGGCTCTGGACTGCAAGGGGCCGAATAGGCCGCTGGGGCTGTGTCGCTGTGAGCCTGCCTTCCTGCTGAGCAGGGTACTCCCCGGCAGAGAGGGGCCTGCTCGGGAGAAGCGCCATGCCAGCGCTGGGCTGGGCTTTGCGCTCTGCGGCCTGCCGTGGCCTTGCATCCTGACTCCCTGTGCCCGCTCCTCTCTTGGGGTGCTCTGCCTGGTTAGGGCTTCTGTGAGGAAAGACCACACCTTGGATCAGCAGGCTGCCTGTGTGATGAGGTCCAGACCCGTGACCCCCACCCACAGCCCCGCCTGCTCTGAGCATCCCTGGCCACTTCCTGGGGTCAGACACACGTGTCCTCATGGGCCGCCTGGATGTCCTACCCACGCAGGCCTGCAGCTCCCTTCTCCTGGGTCACACAGCCAGCTTGTCACCCTGTGGGTCCCTGCCTGGTTAGGATACAGAAACTACCCGCAGGCTTCAGCTGCTGAGCCAGTCTGTGATGGAGTTTTACTTTCCTGGAGAGAGAAGTCAGCTGCTCCTGGAGGGCGAGTTCATGCAACTGTTCCCTGGGGGACCCCTGGAGTCTATGAACTGGGTGAAATGTTCTGGTCTCGGGATCCACCTCTGTGGGGTGGCAGAGCCCTGGGCTGTGAGGATTCGTGGCTGCAACTGCAACGCAAAGCAGCTCCAGGGCTCACTCAGCAAGTGCCCGAGACTTGGTAACTTGGGAGGGGCAGACACTGCCTTCCCCCAGGTCTTGAGGCTGCTCTGAGGCCAAGGTCAGCGTGCCTGTGAGTTGGTGTCTGGTGAGGGCTTCTCTCCGCTTCTAAGATGTTGCCCTACAGCTGCATCCCCTGGGTGGGGAGGAGTGCCAGCTCCTTCCAGGTGGGCAGCAGAAGGGTCAAGAAGCACTGGGAAGCCTCTTCATTTATCACACTGGCTGTTCAGTTACTTTTCTCTCATTGCTGGGACAAAACACCTGACCCTCAAAATGAAGGAAGGAGTGTTTTATTTAGCTCACAGTTTGTGGAGGTTTCAGTCCATACTCAGCTGGCTCCAAGGCAGGGTGGCATGGCACAGGGGCAGCACTTCAAGGCAGCAGCCAGCAAAAGCAGCCAGAGCAAAAGGGGGCAGAGCAAGCCTCTTCTCCTCCCTTATATTGTACACAGGCAGCCCCCACGCCCCAGGGCGGGTGTAGCACTCACAAAACCTCTGGGCCCTCCTCTTGCACAGGCTGAGGATGTTTACAAAGTAAGGACCCTGGCTCCCTGCTGAGTGGCTTAGTTAAACTTGTAAACTCCTCAAGTTGACACAACGTATCAACCATGACACTGGCCACTCACACTCCATCCCTGAGTGGGGATGGGTGACATTCACCACAGCATTTCAGCCAAAGTTTATGTCCTCATTTGCAGAATGTATTTATTCCATGCTAATAACTCCTAAAGTCTTAAATTGTTCTGCGTCAATTTATAACTCTACAGTTCAGAGTGCTATCTAAATTAGACAGGCCAGAGACTCAAGTCACAGTTGGCCTGAGGCGAATTTCCCTCTTACTGTGAGCCTGGCGGGAACCAAAGTGTGGCTGCACCTGGGACCTGCTGCCGGGGTCCCCCATCCGCTCTCCCCACCCCAGGCTCCTGACGACTGCAGACCCATCCTGTAGCCTCTTCTCCAGGCCTTTGGTCCAGTTCGAGAGCACCGGGGAAGGACACTAACCGGCCGTGTGTGGGCCACATCCGACCTGTAGCAGGGGTGGGGCACCACGTTGGACTGACGGCTCCCCTCCCGGCCAGAGCTGGGCATTTCTCCAACGTGGCCAAGGCGTGGGCAAGACTGGGCACATAACTGCCCCACACCACCCCTGCATCCCGGTTCCCAGGCTTGTGCCTGAGGCCCTCCTCACAGCTGTCCAGATGTGGGAAAGGACAAAGAAATGCATGGATCCACCCGTGGTCATTACATCTACTGTCAATGATCCTGCACCTGCCATGTAGAACCTGTGTCCAGCGGGTTAAATCAACAACTTTCCAACGGGCACAACTCTTCCCACAGGTACAGTCATTCCCATCCTCACTGTAGAGAAACTGAGGCACAGAGACCTAAAGTGACCCTGAAAGATCACCAGCCTGTCTGGTCTGCTGGGTTTGAAACTTGGACTCTTCCTCCCAAAATGCTATGACCATGGACAAGGCCAGATAGAAAAAGAAGAGTCTCCAAAATACAACGCAGTGGAAATAAAATGAAATGTGTAAATATAAGAACAGGAAAGTAAATCAGCCAGATGAAACAAGCTGACAGTTTTCATAGTCACAGACAGCATCACCGCAGGAAAAGAGCTCAACAGCTTCACCAAGTTAGAAGTGGAGGGTTAGGTAGCCCTGGCTGACAGAATAAAAAAACAGAATGACCAAAAATCCATGGCTCCAGGTGAGCTGGTGGGAAGGGTTGGAAGCTGCACAGGGGGTGAGCTGGGCAGGGCCCCAGCCTCCTCTCCCCGGGGCCGGGGCCCAAGGAAGGATTGTACCAGCCGGCTCTGGGCTCTGCAGCTGGGCGCCTTGGGCCTATGCTGACACCCTGGAGGAGCTGTGACTTCCCAGAAGGTGGCCGGCCGGCCCCGACTCTCAACAGCACCCTGCTTCCCCAGCGCCTTCCTGCAGCTGGGAGTCACCAGAGTGGATGCATCCGCATGTGCACCTGTTCAAGGCCATTGTCCACCGTGGCTGCTCCCACGGCAGACGGGGCACCTGCAGTCCGCTCTGATCAGAGAGCAGGTGCTGCCCGCCAGCGGGGGAGGGCTCTGCCTCGGGCCTGGCAGGTGAGCCTGCTGGAGGCCTGCAGTCGGCCTTGCCCACTCCAGCCAGAAGGCACAGCCCTCGTGGCTCCCGAGCCGGGAGCCGGGAGCAGCTGGGTCTGGTGTCTGAGAGCTTCGTCTTCTCAGGAGCCTGCAAGCCAGGGATGTGCGTGTTGTTGCTGGGATACCGCGGAGCCCCAGGAAGCTCGGCCAGCTGCTCGCTGGCAATGGCATTGATTTTACCGAGGGCGGTGCTGTCTCTGGCTCTGCGGAGCCCGTGTCCAGGCAGGCCAGCGTCTGCGAGCTGGGTCTGGCTGCCAGGGCCCCGAGGACTCAGCTGTGAAGTGAGCTCTGAAGGCGATGCCTCTTGGGGTCTGCCGTGCTGAAGGCCGTTGCCCGGTCATGAGGCCCTTTTGGGGTGCCGGCATCCGGGCAGTGCTTGAGCTGTGGCCCCGGTGGAGCCCACCTTTGGGGGTGGGGTGCAAACACAGGAGGGGTCGGGGCCGAGAAGGCGGTGGAGGAAACGAGGCAGCTCTGACATCCTACAGCACATCCACCAGTGTTGTGGGTTTTATTAAAATCCAGGAGAGAGGCCTTCAGGGGACCCCCAAACAAAGAAACGACACGTTTCAGGAGATCAAATGCTGATCGTTCAGTTTCATTGTTATACACACTGCACGCAGGTATGGAATGATCGCACCGAACCCTGCAAACAGGATCAAGTATCGTGTGTCACTTGAAAAAAATGTGGGGAAGAGGGAAAGTCCCGCGGTGATGGGGAGGTCGGCGGTGACCTGGGGCAGCTGCCGTCCCCTCGCGGAGCCCCCTTCTCATCTCTGTACCGTGGGGGTGAAGAGAAGAGCTCAGGCCTCAGACGGCTGCTGAGGGCCTGAAGCCAGGTGAGGGATGAGGCGTCTAGAACATCGCAAGTCTCAGCAAATGTTAGGGGCCGGGCCACACCCACCCCAGATGCATGCGTTTCAGTCAAACCCGCAGGACCCCGCCGTGGGGCATATGTGGAGATGGGGCCCTCAGAGAGGACTGGGTGGAGACGAGGTCAGTAGCCTGGGTCCTGTCTGTCCTGCTGGCGCCCTTGTTAGGACCCAGGCACACACGGAAGGAGCCCACGCGGCCACAGAGAGAGGACAGCCACCCGCACGCCCAAGGGAGGCCTCGGCGACACGCACCCTGCCCAGGCCTGGCCTCCGTCTGGGGTCTGGAGCGGTGGGGCTCTCAACGGCGCTGACTGCTGTCCCTGCTTCCACACCCAGTGCGGCCCGGGGCAGGCACACGGCAGCTCTGGGGCCACGGCGGAGAACCTCAGTGGGCGGGCTGGCAGGCCGACGCCCCAGGAGCAGCGCGGCTGTCCGTGCCGCGTGTGAACGGGCCTGTTTACCTGCCATCGCCCACCCACTTGCATCTCTATTTATTTTGTAAGTTTTTTTTTTTTTTTTCTTTTACAGTGCCTGGAGTGGATCTCAGGGCCTCCACCTGCTCGGCAAGTGCTCTACCACCAAGCCACACCCTCACCCCGTCACTCACATGCTTTATAAAAAAGGCTTATTTTATGAGTACACGTTTGCAGCACACGAAGTTTACACGCATCTCGGGGGCGGGTGTGTGTACAGAGCACAGCTCGCTTCTTTTCTAACCCCTCCCCTTGCCTCCCCCGCCTCAGTCTCCGCACCCGGTCCAGAGCTCATTCTTGTTACTATTGTTCTCTGCTCCCGTTATGATACACAATGTTTACACTCACTGCGGGTGTTTGGTCCCCGTGCACGGCACATCTTAACTCTTCTTACTTCCCGACAGCACGGTGCACATCCGTGTGCCCGTGCTAAACACGTCCTGCAAAACCCATGTTCCTCCAAGCTCGCTCCCTGCAGTTCACAAACATGAAGGAGAGAGACACAGAGAGAGAGGGGAAGAAGGAGGAAGAGGAGGAAGAGGAGGGAGGAAAAGAGGGAGAAAAATAGGAAGAGGGGGGAAGGGAGGGGGTAGAGACAGCAAAGGAAAGAAATGATAGGAGAAGGGAAAGGGAGGCCGCGGGATCGGCCGGGTGCGCAGGGCCGGGGCCTTCTGCGGCTGGGGCAGCGGGCGGACCTCCCTCCCCCGGTCCCTCCGTCCCTCCGCCCCTCCCTCCTGCTGTTTCCCCGCTGCACAGCTCTGGGAGCCGAAGCCTCGCACGGGTCCCCTTGGGCACACAGGCAAGATTTTTCTCGCCCAGGTAGAGATGAACCGCCTTGTGGGGCGTGCGGAGTGTTAATTTTAATTTTAATAGATTTTTCCTTCAGACTCTTCATGCTAATGACCTCTTGAGACGCCCAGGCGTCTGCGCCCTCACACCTGAGACGCGGGGTGGCGTCTCGGGGCACAGAGCAGAGGTGGGGGCCGGGTACTGGGAGCGGAGGAGGGGACACGCCCGTCAGGCCTGCTGCCCACCCCCACATCCACCGTCCGCGAGCCCCTACCTGTCCTGTCCCTCTGCCCTGGCTGACACGGGCTGGCGGCGAACACAGAAATGCAGCGTAGCCACCTTTTCCTCCCCGACTTCGAGTATCAATCCTGGGTCTCTAAGGCAATGAAACGGGGAGTTCCAGGCCCGGCTCCAGGGGCCAGACTCTCCCTGCTCCCCGTCCACTGCAGACGCCCCAGGGGCTGTAGGACAGGCACCTCCTGCCCCCAGGGAAGGACTTCAGGCTCCAAGTGACTCCAAGCCCGACACCTGGGCCAGATCCCCCAGTCCCAGAGCGGACCGTCCCGAGTCGGGCAGCGGCGTGGCCGGGTGGGAGGGACACCGCGGTCGCTGGCTCCTCCTGCGTGCCCCTGCCGGCGGCAGTGAGGCCGGGGTCCTTGCCAGCCTTTACGGCTCTTCTCCTCGTGCGTGGGCAGGGATGGGCTGGAGAGCAGAGGAGCGAGGATTCCAGTGGCAGGGACACCCTGGTGGGGAGAGAGGCGGGCTGCCTTTCGGGACTAGGGGCCCTGTCCAGAGGGCTGCGCGAGGCCAGCAGGGGAGGCCGGGAGGAGGGCGGCCGGGCCTGCAGGTCGGAATCGGTTTCAGAATCCGGGCTGCATGGGGGCCGGGAGCCAGGGAGTCGGCAGGCGCCCGGTGGTCTGGGCCTGGGGGCTCCTGCCATAGGCTGCTGGGGGCGCTGGAGCGTGGCTGGGCAGGGGGACCGGACAGGCTGGCCCGGCAGGACCAGATGATGCCCGGCGGTGTGGGGCGCAGGCAGCAGGCTCTGGCGATGATGTGACGGCAACGGCGCGTGGACCTGGGTGCCACCCTGTGTGTCCTGGACAGCACCCCTGCCGGGGTGGCGGGGCTGTGCCCACACCCGGCTCCCTTCCATGTCCCTGGCCCGGCGTGGCCAGCTGGCGGCGGTCAGCAACTCCCGAGGGCCGGGTACCCCCGAGAATGAAGTAACCCTCAAGTGGCCTGCCCGTCGAGGGAGCAGCCTGTGGAGCTGCCCCAGGCTCCTGCGTTTCCCTCCCCTGCAGTGGGGGAGGCGCCCAAGTGGGCTGGAGCCCGGGGCTCAGCGGGGCCCAAAAGCTGGGTGGGCCCGGCTACTGCCTGAGGTGGGCGCCGGGGCGGGAGCCACCTGGGGTTGGACGTGTGGTGTCAGTGCTGCCCACTGGGGGAGCTGGTGTTTAACGCAGCTTAGGGCTGAGGGGCTGGGGGTGCTGGGCCAGTGCTGAAGCTCTGACAGGGCAGGGTCCCTGTCCGCTCGGCCCCAGGAAGCCCCGACTGAGCAGGAGGTGGGGAGGCCTGCGAGTGAGACTCACTTCCTGTGTGGACCTCAGGGCCCCAGCTGGCTCCCTCCGCGCTGCCCTGTCTTGCAGGCCTTGGGGTCACAGACCAGAAGCCCCCAGGGCCATGTGTGAGGCGACAGCGGCTGCTTCGAGGCTCCAGCCTGCTGCTGTGGGTCCGGAAGTGGCCTGGGCGGCCCCTCTTTGGGGTTTTCGGGGACAGAGCAACAGTCTCCGTGTGAAATCCCGCTGGGCCGGGTTGCTAGGGCGCGGGCTGAGTGACGTCCCCGATGGAGGGGTTGGGGCTCGTTTCTCCTGAGCCCTCTGTGCTCGGCGGTCACCTTCTCCCCGTGTCTCCACCCAGCCCGCTCTGGGGTGCAGTCTGCCTCTGCCCTCTCCTGACATAGACGCAGGTCCTTCTGGTTCAGGGCCCCCTGTGTGACCCCATTTCACTGCAGTCACTTCTTGAAAGACGCTGCCTCCAGATAAGTCACATCTGGAGGCCCTAGGACTCAGGATCCCCAATACGAATTTGGGGGAAGGTGTCATCATTTAGGCCACAGCATCCTTGATAACTAACCATTGACCTTTTTTAAAATATGAAAGCTCTGTAGGGAGCAGAGCAACCGCTCCCGAGCTGGGCTGGGCTTGGGGATGGCCCGAGGCCTCATCTCAGGTGCGACCTTGAACCCACCACCTCCTGGGGTGCCATGTGTGACCAGGAGCAGGGGCTTCGGCCTGGTCTGCTGCGTGGACTGGTGCTGTGGGCTGGGCAGGGGAGGGCGAGAGGTGTCTGCAGAGGGGATGAGGGGTGCCCCTCCCTGCAGACCTGAGCAGACCCGGGGAGGGGCGGGAGAGGAAGGGATGGCTGTCTGATCGCTGTGTGGAAGATGGCGGGCCAGGCACTGGGGTCCATGCACGACATTCCCCACTCGGGGTTCTCGGGGTCCCTGAGGTCTACGCAGGACCCCAGTGGTGGACACTTGGGTGGGTGTGAGCCTAGTGCCACGTTCATGCAGGAACAGGGCAAGGACTGTGGCGCGGTGGGGCAGCCTGGAGGCGGAGCGAGGGCCGAGGGACCAGCAGGTGACGGAGCCGCCGCTGCCGCTGTCCCCTGCCCATCCTTGGCTCCCGGGCTACGCTGAGTCGTGGGCCGGGTCAGGTGAGGGTCTGGGCCGGGCCCAGGGGGGCACAGGAAGGACACGAGGCCGAGGCTGTGCCCCGGAGGCCTGCTCAGGCTGGCGGACCCAAGGGAGCCAGGCGCACCCACTCTCTGGCTGCCCAGCCACTGTGCAGATGGGCATGGGCGAGGCCTTCCTCAGGGGCCCTGAAGATGGGAGCCAGCTGTTACCGCAGGAGAGGCCTGACCCGGGCAGGGAGGCCCAGCTCTTCCCGCAGGGCGGCAGGCACCCCAGCCTGCAGCGAGGAAGGGGAAGGCCCAGTCCAGCAGCGCAGGCTCAGAAGACACCCAGGGGCGCCCCAGGCACCGTGTGAGTTCCAGGCCCCAGACCCTGAGGGTGACGCCGATGCCTGACCCGTCAGCAGCACACACCTGTGCGTCTGCCTTCTGCTGTGGGCCGGGCCGGCGGCTCCCGCGCCAGTGCTGAGGCCTGGACGAAGGACAGCAGGCCCCGTGACTCCCAGTTGTTGGCCCAGCGGGGATGCATTAACCTTTTCACTAATGACTGAATGGCCAGGACGAGGACATCTCCATTAGAGCCCCAATTAGCAAAAGAGACCATTCTGAGCATCTCGTCGGAGAGGTGCCAAGGGGTGACGAGGCTGGCAGGGCGCAGGCGGCGGCTGGCCGCTGTCCTCTCTGGGGGACCTGGCCCCTCGGTGTCCCGTGGCCAGGTCAGCCCTTTTCATCTTCACTTTTTGTTTCTCTAAGTCCCTATGGTGCCCAGGCTGGGCTCAGATTTGGGATCCTCCTGCCTCAGCCTGCCAGCATGCTGGAATTACAAGTGTGTACCACCATGCCCTCGCTTTCACATTTATAAAGTTACCAGTGCCATCATGGGGCCCTGCACCCCCATACCCTCATCTAACCCTAATCACCTCCCAGATTCGGCCCCACCTACATTAACAAGTGCCCTTGGGGTGTAAGTTTCTGAACTCAGGGTGTATGTGTGTGTGCGTGCAAACCATAGCGAGTCTCCTGGCTGCTCACAGTCACTTTGCATCTCTAACGTCACCTCTCTTCAGTACCCTTCAGTGTCCAGTCCAGAATAGTTGTCACCATTCAACCTTGGTCACGTCTGTCTGGGGTGTTTGTGGGCAAGGGTGGCTGTGGTTCTCAGATTTCCGGGGACCTTCTTTCCCGGCCCCTCCAGCTCTGCACTCCGTGCTGTGTGCGAGGGGGTCTCCAGCAGCCGCCTGCTGGGCGCATCCTTCTGACTGGCGGGACCCATGGAAAAGAGCCCTGGCCGGCGTGATGCCTCGGCCTGCCAGCCAGCCCTCCGGACTCCCACGCTTTGGGGCTGCTGGAAGGAAGTCACACCCCACGGCCTCTGCTCACTGGGGGTGGCGCAGGTGCCGATTCTGCGGTGCCCTCTTCCGGTCTTTCAAGAGGGAATGGAGTAGGACTTTTCCTTGGGTGAAATGGTGGCAGAGGAGGGAAGAGGCAAGGACAGCTCTCGGAATCCTGGCTCGGGCCCCTGGGGGAGTGAGGGGCCGTCCCTGGAGGGGCCACGGCAGGACAGGGGCGCAGGGGCCGCATGGGGAGCACCCCAGCCCCAGGGCTCAGCACGCTCCCTCCCCGAGATCACCCAGCCCGGACGAGGCCCGCGGTGGAGGAAGGATTCTGGGAATCCCCTTCCAAACCCGCCTCCGCTACCCAGGTCTCCACTCGGGGCTCCCGCTTCCTTTGGAGCCTTTTTCAGTTTGATAAAATCTCATTTTGGCTATTTTCGCTCTTGTTGCCTGTGCCTGTCTAATCTCCTTAAAATCTTTGTGTGTATCAATGTCTTGAAGTGTTTCTCCTACGTTTTCTTCTAGCAGTTTCATAGTTTCGGGTCTTATATTTAAGTCTTTGATTCCTTTTGAGTGGGTTGTTTTGTATTCTGAGAGCCAGGGGTCTGGTTTCAGTCTTCGCCGTGTGAATAGCCGCTGCCGACCCCCGTCCTCAGGAGGCTGCCCTTTCTCCAGTGCGTGTTCTTGGCACCTGTGCTGATCACGTACACATGCACGTGTGTGCACACTTCTCTAATGAACGTTTGTGTGACAAGACTGCTGTTCAGGGTTGTACTGGGTCACTCAGAATATTCTAGAACCGAGAGGACTGAGACGGTGAACTGGATCAGCTCCCTGAATTATAGCTAGGGAAACCGAGGCATGGGGTAGACAGGGCATGATGTCCAAGGTGACTGTCAGCTGGAGACAGGGCTGGGGCCTTGAATGGAAGCCCCTGAGAGGTGTCTCCAGTCCACAGCCCCTTGCACTGCTCTCCCCTCGCCCCGTGGGCCCCCGGGGAGCCGTCTCTGACCCAGACCTCACGGGGGCTGCAGAGCCCGAGGCGCAACCAGCCCCGGCTCAGCCTCATCCTGTGGTCAGCCGGGTGCTGCGTTCACGTGTCAGATGAGCGAAAATCCAAAGTGGACATCAGGTGCCATTCCGAGCGGCGGGAGTGGCCCGGTGTGGGGGAAGAGGCAGCCGCTCCACAGCCTGGGGGCGCGGCCAGCGTACGGGCACGTAGCCGGCGACCCACCTTGAGGGTTTTAATCCTATGGATATAAAAGTACTTGCATGCAATGAAGCAAAGATGTTTATTACGGGGTTGCTAGCACAGGCACGCACACACACGTATGCACGCAAACAATCTAAACGTCAGTAAATACAAGGGTAGTTGAGCAAATTGTGGCTCTGGGCTTTTAAGCAGCTATTACGAGGGGGGCCTGTGGAGTTCTAGCTGCTGTCCCAGGGGGCCGGCCGTGTGTCTCAGGAAGTCCTCTAACTGCTGGCTGCTGGGTGACATGGGACCATCCCATTTCTGATAAATGAGCCCCCGA
The DNA here is from genome assembly GCA_004363535.1 of Dasyprocta punctata. Taxonomy (NCBI): domain Eukaryota; kingdom Metazoa; phylum Chordata; class Mammalia; order Rodentia; family Dasyproctidae; genus Dasyprocta; species Dasyprocta punctata. The sequence goes on from RJWM01008882.1 coordinate 57,001, forward strand.
AGAGCTCACATGTGCCTGGTGGTGGGCCGTGCCGGAGCCTGCAGTCAGCGGGAGGAAAGGGGAGCGTGGAGAGAGCCGAGGGGCGCAGGCAGCCTGAGTGGGACGGGGAGCCCCGGCTGAGGTTCCAAGCCTAGATTCTGAGGGCCTGGGACGGCTCCCGGTGCTGGTGAGGGCCGTGGACCCGAAGGCTGTGTCCCGCCCGCCCTCCGCCCCGGTTCCCCGGGCGGGCCGAGCCGCCGGCTGTGGTGTGTGGCGTGGAAGCCGCGGAGCGCGCAGCCTGGCTCCTCAGCTCTCTGCAGCGTGTCGGGCCCCTTTGCCAGTGACCTGGAATTCCCATGCTGCCCTGACGTGGGTGCAGTTTGTGCCCCAATTTCACGTGCTGCCCACTGGGTGCCCAGTGCCACCGTCACGCGGGGTGATGCGGCCTGGCGGGGGTCAGCGGGCCGCGGGGACACGCCTGGCCTGGCTGGAGGCTGTCTGGGGAGTGTGAGTTAGGTCTCCCAGGACAGGTCGTTGTGAAGCAGGTCGGCTCCGCACCGCTCCCTCTCCTGCACATGCGTCTCCACCCTCCTGCGATCCTCCCGGCGGCCCCTCCTGGGTGCAGCTCCTGGGCCCCCAGAATCGTGAGGCACCCGAACCCCTACCCTTGGTGCTCACCCAGGCTCCATTGGGGCGACACAAAAGGGTTCCCGGACCCAGCGGGAATAGACCATCCCCCGCGGTGGAGTCCTGTGGGGAGATTTCAGGAGGTGACTGGGGCTCAGTCAGGCCTCGGAGGGGGAGCTGTGGTCTGACAGTGACCGTTCCCACAAAAGAGGAAAGGACGGGTGTCCCGGGTGACCCTGTGCACACACCGCAGACCCAGTGAGAAGGCGTCTGGGAACCAGCAAAGGCCGTGCCTGCACCTCGCTCCCAGACCTCCCGAGCCCTGCAGAGGCGAGCTCCGCAGCGTCGCCCAGGCTGTGGGGTTTTGTCATAGCAGCTCAGCAGACGCACCGAGCCACTGCACTGGACAACCCGCGGTAGAGACAGGAACGAGCGTCTTCTGTGAGTCAGCGGACGTGCTCTGTCGGACCCGTCAGAGGAGGGCGGGAGACACACTCCCATTCCTCCCCCGAGGGTGACGGAACTGGGGCAAAGCTGAGCTAGACCTGGTTTTAGGGGTGGATGCCCCTAGGCCAACCACCAAGGCCTCGCCCTTGGTGAATTCTTGGGCAAAGGATAGGGCACTTGACCCTGTCTGGACCCGCCAGATATGTGGGACTAAATGTGGCCATTTGTGGAAGCAGTCCGCTCTTCCTCAGGCTTACAGTTGTGAGACCAGGAAGCCAGTGCTGTGGCAGCCCTCTTGGCATCACGAGGCTACTTCTTACTTGAGGAGGCGATGACTCACCGGAAGCGGGGCAGACAGTGGGAAAGAAAGAATGGCATTTCAAACTATGCCCCATTGTTAATAAGCTCCTTTTATGCCCAGGTCAACCCATCAGTTTCTGTCCCTTGACTGTGACTGTGCTTGATCTCCCGCCCTTGTCAGTTTCTGAGTTGTCGCAGGTCCAGGCAGAGCCGTGGGCCGTCCACTGTGCAGGGGCGGAGCCTGCTGGAGGGCACCCAGCCGAGGGAGCAGAGGGTGCCCCGGCTCCGCCTCCCAGCGCCTCCCAGGCTGGAGCGCCACTTCGGGCGCCTGTGATCCCGGCATTTCCGAGCGTTTCCTTCAAGGAGGCGAGCGGAGTGTGGAGTCTCCGTGGCCCAGCTTTAATTTAACAGACAATTTAAAAAATCAAAACCAGTGTCTGGGGCATTTAGAATGTCTGTCTTCGCCGTTTAATTTCACGGGGATTGTGTTATGGCTTTTGATAATATGTTCCATTTTAAAGAACTCGGTTTCATCAAAGCAGGGCTTTTCTTCCTGGGACAGCTCCTCCGATAAAGGCTTTTTCACCAGTGAGAAGCAGAGTTAGCCCAGACTTAATTGCAGGTTCCGAGCTGGAGCTGCTCGAGAGCCCTCGGGGTCCCTGCGAGGCCGAGGAAGCCCTGGCCCCCGCCGCGTGCGGCGTCTCCCGGGACACCCTGCCCCGGACCTGGCTGGCTCAGCTCCCTGCTTCCGGTGCGGCTTTGGGAGGGGTGCGCCGGTGGGGTGCGTGGAGGCAGCACCCTTACCTTACTCAGGAAAGCATCTTCAAAGACGAAGACGTGATTGCGCTGATGGCTCGGGAGTCCCTGGGTGGCCCTGTCCTCACACCGACGCGGGCCAGAGCACACGCAGGCTCACATCACACACACATGCACACACAGAGGGGAGGCCGCGTGGGCCCGGGGAGGTCTGCAGGACCATGCTGTGCCTTGGTTTCAGCCTGGTGACCTCGCTGTGGACAGCTGGATAGATCCTGCGTCAGGCACCCCCACTCGGCGGGGAAGGGACTCTCTCACGGAAGGGACACGGGCTCCCTGTCCAGAGCAAGCCTGAGGCTGGTGCCCAGCTCACGAGACCCAGGGGAGGCAGCAGCGGCCTCTGCCGGGTAGGGTGGGGCCTCTGCCTGGCTCCGGGGGCTCCCTTCTTTCTTGCCAGCTCCGGCTCCTCTCTTCATCAGCAAGGCGGTGCCGGGAGTCACAGAAGATTCGGGCCTAAAACTTTGCATGATTTGGAATCTGCTCGCTGGTCGCAGCAGCTGGTGCTTTCACCCCGTGACACGTGGCCAGTCTCGGAATGCAGTGTGAGAGGTGCTGGGTCCCGTTCCCTTCGGGCTCCCTCACCCAGATCCGTGGCCCTCCCCCTGGGCTGGGGTGTCCGACCCTGTGGCTTGCAGGGCCGTGGAATGTGGGCGGAAATGCCTTTCTTTGTGGTACTGGGGCTGGAAACTAGGGGTGCTCTGCCACTGACTCCATCCCCAGCCCTTTGTATTTAGTGTTGATTTTGAGATGCAGTCTCACAAGTCCACCCTGGCTGACCTCAAACTTGCAATCTTCTTGCCTCAGTCTCCCAAGTAGCTGAGATTACAGGTATGTGCCACCACCATGCTTGGCCATGGTGCTGGTTCCCAGCTCAGGATTTAGAAGGCACTGGGGCTTTCTGCTCCTTCCGTGGAGATGGCTGACCTCCTCTGCGACATGAGGGACCCTTTCACCCCTCAGTGCGAGCCCCGGGAAGCCGGCTTGGAAGCAGGGCCTGAGCCTGAGGATACACTCCTGCCTTTGGGAGCTGCCAGGTTTTCCGGTGGTTTCTTACGCAGTGTCATTACGGCACTGCTTAACTGCTACGGAAACCGGTACCTAGAGCAGAAACCAACAGTCTGTGGCATCGGCTTTGCAACCAGCTGGAGAAATGAGGGCCTGAGCCGTGGCGGGGTGGGCACTAGCCACACTGTCCCTGCAGGAACTGGGGCGTTAGGAAGTGGACCACGCGTGCTGGCAGCCACGGGCTGGGTGTGTCCAGGTGGGACTTTGATGGCGTGGACTGGCGCCTGCTGCCTGCAGGGATGGGAGAGTGAGAAGAGATGGCCCAGGAAAAACTGGCCACTCGTCAAGGAGCCTCAGAAAGGAACTCTTGAGACCTCCTGGGCTGGAAAGGATGTCCGATCTTCAGTCTCCCCATCCAGTGAAAGTTCTCAAGGTTCAGCCGAGAGAAAAGTCAAGTCAAAGGCACAGCTGCCGCCCTGTGTGGAGACTCTGACAGAACGAAGTGGCCCGGGATCGTGGTTAAGCGTTACGAGGCTCTTGTCTAGAAATGAGTTGTGGCCATGGTTTTCAGCTCACAGAGTCAGACACGTGGGAAACCCACACTTTTTGGGAGAGCTTATTGACAAAAGCCCACCAGTGCGGACTGAAAGAGAGGGACTATGAGGGGGGTGAAGTGTCTAGACTACCCAGTGTTATGGGCGAGGCGAGGCTGGCCACGCCATTGGCTGCAGAGTCGGGGCGTGTTTTCCGGGGTCCTTGTCAGAAGCGGCCAAGAAGAACGCAGGAGCTTCTGGAAGGCAGAGTGGAGAGCTGCCGACAGGAACGGGTCGGGGCTGCAGCGCATTCCCTGCCGTGGGCCAGGTAGTGGTACCTGCCAGCGCTACTCCAACCGGACTTCACAATTGTTACAGACTTTGCCCCATGCATGCAGTGTTTACTGGGGTGCCTGTGATATGTGGGGTTTGCATGTCGGGGTGGAAGGTAGGAGGGGCACAGCTCACTCGTCCTTCTGTCCCGCAGCTCTCTGACTCAAGCAGCGCTTCGTGTGGATCTGACTTAGACTGAGAATCTGCCTCCGGGCTCAGTGGTGGGCCCGGGCGGACCGTGGTGGGCGTCGGGGTGGCTCTGGCATGTTCTGCGTGAGCAGGCGTGGGGGCCGGGAGGCCTCTGACGGGGGGCTTCCCGCTGTCCCCTCACAGAGGGGAGAAGTGAGAGCCAGGGCCCTGCCAGCCCTTTCACAGTCGCCCCCATCTATCCAGGAGGTGAAGCCCTCTGATCTGAACATGGCCCGGGGCCCCACGTCCCATGCGGCTGTGCCATGGGAATTAAGCTCCCAGCACATGAGTTTGGGGGGGCACAGTTGAAAAAGCAGGGAGGCCATGGAGTGACTGTCTGGGGGGACACCTCTATGACCGGTCCCAACCCCTTACCTATCCTACACTGGTTTTCCAGAGCTGCCATAATAAATCATCACAAACTTGAATGATGTAAAACAACAGAAATTCATTATCTCCCCGCTCTGGAGGCCAGAAGTCAGAGCGCAGGGTGTCAGCAGGGTTGGCTTCTCTGCAGTCTGTTCCCCTGACCCACTCCTGGCTTTCGGGGCTCGAGGCTCTGTCAGCAGAGGGACCTTCCTCTTCCCGTGAGGCCGTCAGTCCTGCTGACCCACCCTGGACGGTCCCTCACCCACAATGGCCTCCTGCAGGCCCTGGCTCTGTGCAGTCACCCCGGGGTCGGAGGGCAAGGTCGGAGCCCATGCGGGGCGCCATTCGCTCTGTCCTGGCTCTAGTGGTCCCGGGCTCCGCTCTGCCCTCACTCAGCACCCTCCCCGCACATCTCCTTCCGGGTCACCAGCCATACTGGATCGTGTCACTCTGATCCAGTGCCATCTCGCTTAATTTTTATCTGTGAAGACCTCATTCCCAAGTGAGGTGGCTCCCTAAGGTTCAGGGGGGCCCACCTACTCTTTCGCACTGAATGTATATTTTAATTATGAATAAAACATTTGAAAATAATCTCAATTATTTGGCAGCTCATCACACCATTCGAGCGGACCCACGTTCTGGGGGACGTGCTCCAATCCAGGTCACACCCATGTGACGTGTCCCTCCCCTGCCGTGTGTCTCCCCTGGCTGGTGGAGCCTAGTGGAAGGGACAGGGCGCCAGCTTCAAGCACCGTGTCTTGCTGCTCAGCTTTCTAGAAGCTTCTGGACCTTTCCATGAGGTGAGCTTGCCCTGGGAGCTGCTGTCCTGGCACTCTTGGCCTGATACGAGCTGACTCGGAGCCGAGCCGCCTGTGCCGCCTGGACGCCTGCATTGTGAGGCCGGTGGCCTCGGCCGGCCTGCGAGCTGGGAGCCCTTGCCTTGGCCACCAGGTCCTGGGGTGGGCTGTGTGGCAGCGTCTTTGTGGCCATAGCCAGCCAGCCCCGGAGGGGAAGGGGCAGACACAGACTGACACAGACTGACACCCCCTCCTCAGCCTCCACTTCAGCTGCCACGCTGGTTGCAAACCCTACATTCCCAGGATACTTTACATAATCAAAAGAAGCCACGAGCTTAGATTTCCAATCTGAAATCTCCTGATATATATATATATGCACAAATATACTATTATATAGTATATAAAATATAATACAACATATATATGCCAATTAGAAAGACATTCACAGTGCGGTCCAACATAGCCGTGAGCACAGTGCGGCCTGCCAGCTGGTGCTGTGGTGTATGGGCCTAACAAGCCTGAGGGCCCCGTGCTTAGCTGGATCCCTGTCACAGGTGCCATCCTGGCTGATTCTGGCTCCAGTAGGAGGGTGTCTTCCTGGGTGACACTTATCCCCAGCAGGCCCCACGCATGGGACACAAGTTCCTGGCCAAAGGGAGGCAGAGCTCGTGGGAAGGAAGGGGATATGGGTGGTCGCTACCCTGACGCCTTCTGCCCCACACCAGGCATCTCGGGTGACCCGCTGAGAAACGCTGGCATTCAGAATCTCTTTTCTCATATCAATTAAAAAAAAAACATGAAGACAAAAATAACTTCAGACCAAAGAAGAAGAAGAAAAAAGGGAAAGGAGAAGAAGAGGAGGAAGGAGAAATACTAGGCAAGGTTTGGCACATAGAATTCTGGTAACGAAAGTGCTGGAGTTTTAAGGCGGCTTGGGAGAGGAGAGCCGGCACCACCGAGCCTGCAAAGGATTCGCTGGACAAATGTCTCCCTGTTAGTTTACATCAGTCTGAGTTCCTCTCCTCTCCAGACGCCTCGAAGGTGGCATTCATAATGTTTACACCCGTCTCAGCTGCCTTTTTGCCGGATCTGGTCCCTTCTTCACTTCACACTTGTCGTACCCTTGCACACATATGCTCATCTTTATATTTACATATATATGTAACTTTTATATATGGCTTGTGAAATCTGCCAGACAAAAATGAAATATTCTCCAAAACAGCTGGAAAATTATGCAACAGCGGGGAGATTGGGCACATGTACATTCTGTACTGCAAAGTTGCACAACAGACCAAGTTTGTTATAAGTGAGGCTGGGAGGTTTTTATTTTTTCTCTACGACAACAGCTTGCCTGGTGGAGTCAGCCTCCTGCCGAAGGCGTTTTCTCGGGAGCCTTAACTTTGCCAGGCAGAGGAGAAGGGAAAACTGGCACTGTGATGGGAGCTCAGGTCTGCACCCTAGGGTGCAGCTGAGGGGAGGCGGGGTCCAGGGAGGCCCAGGCTGGGGCCGGGTCAGGCCGAGGCTTGTTCCTGGTGGGGTCCGTGCTGAGGCTGGAGTCTGAGCCCAGGGACGGTGAGACAGAGGTCTTCTCTCCTGCAGGAATCTGCTTCCTGTGCCTGTGTCAGGTGGACGGGATTCTCTGCAGGCTTCATATGAGGACGCCTGACCCCCAGCCAACCCTCCCACCACTTTCCTGGAGGCTGGGGCTTCCCCGGGTGGACGATGAGGGTTCATAGGCCCACCCTCTTTCTCCTATACCTCAGGACGACTCTGGAGGAAGGGGTTTGATTATTCAGGGCAGGCTGGGTCAGCCCTGGAGCTGACTGCCCCTGGGACCTTGTCCTGCTCATCTCACAGACCAGCTAAGTGAAAGAGAACCAACAATACCTGTGATTGGGTTGAAAATCTCCATTGCCCGTGCCCGATTTAGGAATGGGGTGGCTTCACTAAGTGTGCATGAAGATGATCTCACTGGACCCACAGTGCAACAACAGTGTGGTTGGTAAGGCGGGTTTACCTGCTCAAACACTGAATGTGATATGATGGCCAGCAGTGGCTTTCCATTTGGGGTTTGTCTGAGGTACCACAGGGAATAAGGGCTCTGGCTGTGTGGGAGGAGGGGTTCCCCGGCTGGGGGTCTGTTCCGCAGGTCAGAGGGAGGAATGTTAGGAGGAGGGCGATGGCCCAGACTCAAGGGCAGGGGTCCTCCGGGGGCAGCTGCACGGGGCTCCTGGCACGGGCCGGGGAGCTGGGCTCCCTGTCGGTGGCAGGCACTGTGATCCCGCACTGGGGGTCTCAGCCGCACCAGGAGGCGGGGCCACAACCCAGCACCCTGCAGCCCCCAGACAAGCCTGCAGCTCCTGTCTGCAGCCCCACAGGGAGGGCGGGCAGGGGCCTTGCAGTCCAGCTGACGGAGGCTGGAGACCCTCCCGAGCAGCGTGGACCCGCCAAGGGTCGCTAAGCAGTCCTGGGGCTGCCTCGGCCTCCGGAACGGAGATGGGAAATCGCCACAGGGGAACAGCAGCTGCCTGAAAGTCATTCGATTTCCTCTTTCTCATTTTCAGAAATGCAATTAGGGAGGCCAGAGCACTGTGTGGGACCTGGAGCACGTGTCTGCATGTCTGGGTCTGTGGGTATTTGTGGGCTGCAGGTTGATGTGTGTCTGCATGCATATCTGTGCACACGCACCGATACACACGTGTGTGTGTGTGTGTGTGACATGCACGTGCAAATGATTCTCTGGGCTCTGCCCTCCTGGGGAAGTTGCCTGTCAAGCACCTGAGCTGGCTGCTTGTTTTCCACTCGTTAACTTATCAGCAAGCCCCCTAAATGGAAATGGGGGTGTCCTGTGGTACCCAGCCCCCTTCACCCTGCACCTCCCCCACCCCTGCAGCGGCCCACACTCCTGCACACACTTTTGCGGGGCCAGGCCACCTGAGGGCTGGCTGAGGGGTGAGACTCCTCTACAGCAGCCCTGCGCAGAAGGCCCAGCTGGGCTGGGCAGCGAGGAGCTGGAGGGACAAAGTGACCGGGCGAGGGCAGTGTGGGCTGGGCCGAGGTGGTCTGTGGCCACCCCCAGCTCCAGCGCCTGGCTGCCACTTGGCATCGCAGCCCGGCGTGGCCAGATGTGCTGCTGCTGCTGCTTCTCTCCAAGAAAGCCGGAGCTGCGCATTTCCATGGGAAATCTTTTGATTTTTTTTTTTAATCTTAGCAAATAACTCAAGATAAAAAACAAAACCCTGTGGGCTGCCAGTTGGCAGCCTATGCATCAGCTGAGGTACTTGCATTTTAAGCAACAGCTAATGGCTCTGCTTTTACCCCAGGCGAAGAGTGGGGACTGAGAGGGAGGAGCTCCAGTCTGCCCCCGAGGTCAGGGATCAGAGAAGCCTCTGGGCACCTCGCGTGGAGCCGAGGCTGGAGGCGACGGGGTGCAATCGGGCTCCACACCCTCAGGGGCCACCACGTCCAGCTTTGACAGCACCATCACAGGTGGCAGTGTGACCCGGGGGGTGGCACGTGCACTCGGAGAGATGAGCTGCCCGACAGCTCTGGTAGCTCACTGACACAGTCCCCAACCCCTACTCCCAGAAACCTCTCCTTCCCGTCCCCGGGGGAAGAGGGAGCTGTGGTCCAGCTGGCCTGTTCCCTGGACAAAGGCAGGTGGCCACGGGGCAGAACCGTGGCCCATCCTTCTCCGGGAAGGGACCTGGGAGGCCCCCACCCAGTGTCCCGGCGAGGCTCCTGATTCCCAAAGCATTCTGGGAAGAACGTGACCTCGTTCAGACCTCCACCCAGAGCGGGGACCCCCGTCCGGACCTGCAAAGCCCTGGCTCCCCTGCGGTCCCTTGGTGCCCCTCACTTCATCTCCTATGCTGCCGCCTGTCCTTGCTATTCTTCACTGTTCTTGCTTTTCCTGGACAGCTTTTAGCCCAAACCTTCCCCCTACCCTTCCTCCTCCTTGTCCTATGCATGCTGTATCACTTGGCTTTTTAATTTTCTGCATGGCATCTGTCTTTGGAAATCGTTTTATTTTGTTGATTCCATCCACAAATATTTACTAAGCATTTACTACGTGTTAGGCTGTGTTTTGTGAGTCTCCAGATTTCCTGGGAGGTTGTTTATCAAGCTAAATGCAACCTGGACATCCTGGTCACTCACACCCCACAGTGTCCTAGGGTTTGGCTCTAAAGTCAGAGTGGGTATGGAAGGGGCCCTGGTCAAAGTGTTCCGCAGCACTTTCAGTCCATAGATGGTTCCCGGCTTACGATGTTTCCACTGAGAATTTCCCTACCTTTCGATGGCACGAAAGCGATACACACTCAGTAGAAACCGTGTTGGAACTCGGATCTTTCCCAGGCATGAGGATAAGAGCCGCCTGGTCCTCGGCCACGAGCACAGCTCCAGTGGGCCCTGCGATCCTGGGTGGGGGCAACTGGCACTCCACGCAGGCTGCTCCGTGGGTGAGGTACACTTGAGGCATCTTTTCTGCACTTTTTACCTTGGATAATTTCAATTTGCAATGGACTTGCAGGGACTCACCACGTCATAGGTCTAGAAGCGTGCGTTCTAAGTTTCTCGTCCTGTCAGACTCAGTCCTGAGCCTTCCTTTGGGTTTAAGTCATTGGATTCTCGACAGCCCTGGGGAAGGAAGTGGTGCACGATGCCATCGTATGCTGAAGAAAGAGGGGCCCGGGGAGGCTAAGCGAGCCCCCGGCAGCCCGTCTCTGGACCCCAGTAGTCTGCTGGTGAGCTGAGGTGGAGCTCAGGACCGCAACCCGACGGGGCGGGCAGGGAGCTGTCCGAGGGCAGACCCACCTCTCCACCCAAGCTGCTCGCATGGCTTTCCCTTGAGAACAAATAGAACCAGGCCCCAGCCCCGCCTAAGCCTGAGGGGACCTGGGTGTGTCATGCCTGTCACATAAACAAGTCAGGGGACACGGGCAGGGAAGAGCAGACAAGAGCCGTGTGTGGGTCGCTGGGGGCGGGGGGAGTGTGCGGCCCGTCAGGCAGAGACTCGCGGAGCGGGGAAGGGAGGCGGCGGGTGGCAGCGGCTGAGGCCCCCTTCTCGGTGGAGGTACAGATGGGGAGAGGCCGAGATGTCCCCTGGTCTCTGGCTGGGCACCTGCCTGCATGGACGGGTGGGGGAGGGTGGGGGCAGGGACGGCTCATGGCACTGAGCTTGTGGGGCCCTGAGACACCCAGATGAGGCGACCAGCTCTCCAGGTGTCCCGGGGATTTGACGTTGGGTCTTTGTGTTTTTATGGCGGAATACGGAGCCACTCGGGAGGCAGGAGAATGATCCCTGCAGGGAAGATCCTCGCGCTGCGGAGGGGCCTCCGGGCAGCTCCTGGAAACGCAGCGGGGGTGCCCAGGGAATCCCCGGTGGACTTAGTGATGACCAGTGGCCTCTGACTTTGCACCCCAAGTTTTCCTCCCACTAGAGTCTTGGTCTCAGGCTCTGTGTGGGCACCATGGCCAGCCACAGCCTGGTGCTGTGAGCTGGGCAGGGTCAGGCTGGACTGTGTAGAAGGACCTGACACTGGGGTCTCAAGCTGCAAGGCCCAGAGAACCTGGGGGTGCCTGCTGAGGCCGGGGCCAGGCCCGCTGGATGAACTCCTCGGGTTCCAAGCTGTCCGACGTCCAGACAGCCTTAGCAGAGGCTTTGGGCCAGTGGAACCGGGTGCGTCACACATTTCTCACAGGGCTTTTACACAAGGTAAGGAGTCGCGCACGCTCTCCTGACAACGCAGCATAGGAATGACTGCAAAACGAAGTCACGTGGGAACGTCGTTCACCAGGAGGGGGATGCCCGGGACCGTGCCACGCCCTTGTTCGGTAACAAAGGCAGACAAGGCATGGGGGACATGGGGAACAATGCCCAACCCCCCCACTGCAGAGAGCTCATCGGGCTTGTTGTTGTGACCCTTGCCTGCCGCTGTCACAGCTGCACATAACACCCAGCCTTGGGGGGCCAGCAAGACACCTTCTACATGGTCAGCCACAAAGAGGACACGCAGATCGCCTGGCCCATGGCTGGGTCTCGGGCTGCTGTGGCTGGACATGCCTTGCTGTGTGACCTGCCCCTGGGGTTTAAGCTGGCTGTGCTGCAGGCAGCCGGGATCGTCGGAAGAGACACACAGTTTTCCCGGAGGGAGGGCTGAGCGCCTGCCCCGGCCCCACGAGAGCGCAGACACAGGCGAACTTGGGCTGAGAGCCCGGTTCACTTGCACTCAGGGTGTCCCCGCCTGCCACGTGCAGGTGTCCCCTTAACAGTACTCTCTGCACCTGAACACATGTGCGGAAACCTGTAATGGGCCAGCAGCAAGCCGGGTCACCACATCAAGTCTGAGCCTCCATCTTGAGTCTCCACATAGAAGTGTTGACTGAGCCTGGATCCCTTGGCCTCCAAACTGCAAGCCTGCTGTCCTTCCCTGCCCCTGATGGCAGCAGAAGGTCTCTGTGTGGAGCAGGACAACAAAGAAGTCTGCCGCCCGAACACCACCCACATCTCCCCTTCCGCCTGACCCAGCTCCCTGTCAGGGTATCAGTGTGGGGGTGGTTCAAGAAACAGCGAGAATGACATTCTCCAAGGCCCAGGCCACCACTTCCTGTTCAGTCGGTGTCCCCTGACACATTGCTTAAGAAGGCCGCTCCCGGGCAGGCCTCTGCCTGCCCATGGGACGGGGCCACAGGGACCCCCCTGCCCACTCAGGGGCTGGCTTCTGTGTGAATATCAGAGGGCAGGGCGGCCCTCCAAGAACTCCTGTTTAATGACGTCTTTGCCGAACTATGGGACTTGGGGACCAGAAGCGAAGTGGAGGCTGCCTGACCTCCGAAGGAGAACAGGAAGGATGTGGGGGTGACCAGGGAAGCCCCCCTCTCTTGCTGTACCACGCGTCTCTGGGCAGGTTTTGAAGGGTCTGAGTTGGGGGGACCTGGCTGACCGTGGCTGGTCCTCATGCCTCCCCCCAGACGGGGGAAGCAGGCTGGAGGCAGTCATGTCTGTAGGACGACAGGGAATGGGGGGCTCTGTGTTAAGAGCAAGTGCATGAGCCGGACCTGGAGACGTGCAACCTCAAACGTGAACGCCCGCGGCGCGCACCACGGCTCAGGCCTGCGGTCCTGTCCGGGTTCGGTTCCTGTCTCGGGGATGCAGCCGAGGGCAGCCGGGGAGCACTGGGGACTTCTGAGTCTCACGCGTCACCTGGAGGAGGAGAGGAGGCCGCGGCAGACGCGGACACACAGCTGGGGCGACACTTCCCAGGGGAGCGGGGGACAGAGGGGCAGCCCGGAGCTTTGGAGGAGGAGGGGGACTGCTTTCAAAGCAGAGGATGAGTGGTCAGAAGCCTGCGACGCGTCTCACCCACCTTGCGTCTTGGCTCAAGAGGGTCTAACTTTAAGTCTTGACGTGTGCGTCCCTGTTTCACCCACGGCCTCTCGCGGGGTGTCCTTGTGGGGATCATCGCTGATGGGGAGGGTGGCAGCCGGCTCACACCGGTCCCTGTGGAGGAGGGATTGGTCAGAGCTCTGTCTGGATGGGAGGGAGGGGACATGGGAAGAAGCAGCTGCCAGGAGTGTCAAAGAGACAGATCTCCTCTCCAAAATTGTCCCGAAGCAAGGGTCCCAGCGTGCACCACATAACTTAGCTCTGTGTGCCTGTCAGAGCCGCTGTCCCCGGGGAAGGGAGTTATTCCTCCTCAGTGCTGCTTTCATCCTTCTGATCACATCATAGAAAACACCTCTGCCGGCGCTGGTGTCTCCACGCCTCCCCACGCCGGAATCTCATGACTGGCTCTCCCCTTTCCTTTCATTTCTTGGGGGGTGGTGAGGTGGTGAGAGGCTGGGATTGTCATGGATGATCGCGGTTTAAAACACCTTTCAAAAAGGTAAGAAAATCGCTCAGTGTGACCTAAAGCAGCAGCAGTGGTGCTGGTGGGGAAATGTGGCAGTGGCTGTAAACATGGCAGAGAAATGAGTCGGGGAGGCTGCTGGCGGGGTTCACTGCGCTTCCGAGGAGCACGGAGAGTGCGTCCCCGGGGTGCAGGCCGGAGCCCAGCAGGGCCCGCACTGGGCTGGCAGGCTGGCGACTCTTGTCTTCATGTGACTTCTTACAGGAAGTCCTCCTGGATCGTCTCTCTTCTGACACTGCGATTCCAGCTCCAACTTTGTCCAGAACCAGCTAGGTCATCAGAGGTCACGAGAGCCGTGCTTGCAAGGGCGAGGGGCAGAGGACCTTCAACAACTGCAAGGGAGGTGC
>RJWM01008883.1:0-37080 GCA_004363535.1 Dasyprocta punctata
AAATCCGTAAGATTGCCTACACCTACTTTGGAAATTTATATTCTAGCAAGATGGAAAATGCAGAAAACATGAACAGATTCCTGAATACATATAAATTACCAAAGCTGAATCAAGAAGATATAAAAATCCTAAATAAACCATTATCAATCAGTAAATTAGAGGATGTAATTAAAAACCTACCAACAAAGAAAAGCCAAGGCCCTGACAGATTCACTGCTGAATTCTACAAGAACTTTAGAGAAGACCTAATACCACTACTTCTCAAATTCTAATAAATTGAAAGGGAAGCAATACTACCAACTTCATTCCTGGAAGCAAGCATTACCCTGATACCAAAACCTGAGAAGGACCCAACTAAGAAAGAGAATTACAGGCCAATTTCCCTAATGAACGTTGATGCAAAAATTCTCAATAAGTTACTGGCAAACAGAATACAGCAAATGATCAAGAAGATTATACACCATGATCAAGTGGGGTTCATCTTAGGGATGCAGGGATGGTTCAACATACATGAATCCATAAATGCAATACATCATATTAACAGAGTCAAAGTCAAAAATCATATGATCATCTTGATAGATGCAGAAAAATCTTTTGACAAAGTCTAGCACCCATTCATGATAAAAACCTTACAGAAAATTGGAACAGATGACCTTTATCTCAATCTGATGAAAGCCATCTATGACAAACCAACTGCCACCATCACACTAAATGGACAAAAACTGAAAGCTCTGACTTTAAAATCAGGAACAAGACAAGGATGTCCACTGTCTCTATTCTTATTCAACATAGTCCTGGAAACTTTAGGCAGAGCAATTAGACAAGAGAAAGAAACAAAAGGAATAAAGATAGAAAGGAAGAAGTTAAACTATCATTATTTGCAGATGACATGATACTCTACTTAGAAGAACCCAAAAACTCCACTAAAAAACTGGTAGATTTAATAAGCAAATTCAGTAGCATAGCTGGATACAAAGTCAATACTCAAAAATCAATAGCCTCCCTGTACATGAATAACAAACTCAATGAGAGAGAAATCAGGGAAACAACACCTTTCACAATAGCACCCCAAAAAATGAAATACCTCAGAATCAATCTAACAAAAGATGTAAAAGACCTGCACAGTGAAAACTACAGTACTCTGAAAAAGGAGATTGAAGAGGATATTAGAAAATGGAGAGCTATCCATGCTCTTGGGTAGGAAGAACCAATACAGTGAAAATGGCCATACTTCCGAAACTGCAATACAGATTCACTGTAATCCCAATCAAAATTTCAATAACTTGTCTCACAGAATTAGAGAAAAGAATCCTAAAATTCATCTGGAACTAGAAGAGACCTAGAATAGCAAAGGCAATCCTGGGCAACAAAGGCAAGATGGGGTATCACAATCCCTGACCTGAAATTATACTATAAAGCTACTGTAGTAGAAACAGCATGGTACTGGCAAAAACAAAACAAAACAAAACAACAGACCCAAAGATCAATGGAACAGATGAGAAGATGAAGAAACAACTCCAGGCACACTAAGCTACCTTATCTTTGACAAAGGTGCTGAACACATTCACTGGAAGAAAGATAGCCTCTTTAATAAATGGTGCTGGAAAAACTGGCTCTGCACATGCTGGAGATTAAAGTTGGACCCATATCTTTCAACATGCACTAAACTAAACTTGGAATGGATCAAAGAGGTCAATATTAAAACAGAAACAGTAAATCTGCTGGAAGATAGAGTAGGTGAAACTCTGGATGGCATTGGTGTAGGCAAAGACTTTATGAACAAAAAACCTCAATTGCACAGGAACTATTACAATGAATCAATAACTGAGATTTCACCTAAGTAAAAAGCTTTTGCACAGCAAGAGAAACTATCAACAGAGTGAAGAGGCAACTCACTATGTGGGAAAACATGTCTCCCAGCTGTTCCTCAAAGGATTAGTATCAAAAACATATAAAGAGCTCAAAAAAGTCAGTCCTCCCAAATTTAAAGACCCAATCCAAAATGGGGTATCTGAGATGAAAACTTACTTCTCAGATGAAGAAACACGAACAGCAAATAAATACGTGGAGAAATGTTCAACATCACTGGTCATTTGAGAGATGCAAATTAAAACAACACTGAGATTCCACCTCACCCTGGAAAGAATGGCTATTATCAAGAAATCAACCTATAACAAATGCTGGAGGGGCTGTGGGGAAAAAGGAACCCTTCTCCACTGTTGGTGGAAGTGCAGACTGGTGCAATACTATGGAAATCAGCATGGGGATCCCTCAAAAAGCTAGGATTGGAGGTCCCATTCAACACAGTTATTCCCCTTCTGGGTATCTACCCAGAAGAATTAAAAACATCATACCATAGTGATATATGTGCACCCATGTTTATAGCAGCACAATCTGTAATAGCTAGATCTTGGAAACAACACAAATGCCCATCCACTGAGGAATGGATAAAAAAGATGCAGTATTTTTATACAATGGAGTACTACTCAGCCATAAAGAATAAACTTGAGAATTTTATAGGCAAATGGATGCAACTTATAGTCATAAGTGAAATAAATCAGACATGCATATGTAAACATCATATTGTCTCACCAGTGTGAGAAGCTGAAACTATATATATAAAAGATACTTAAGAAAGTTACACTACTGATTTCTCTGAGCTCATTGAAGAGAAATTTTTGTGGTAATATTATTCAGATGATTAAATGCACATCTTGTACTTTGAGTAACTGATTTGAAGAATATACCAGTTACCCCTACTTATCATGCTTTGAAATTTTATTTTTTTCTCTTTAAAATAAAAAAATCAAAGTGAAGTAATTGGAAATACTTGCGCTACATTTCTAATTTGCTGTTTCTATAATTCTAAAAACAAGTCATTTAAAATAAATTGATTAAGGTGTGAGCTGAAGCCCTGCACAGCAAACTCCATCCAGGCGTGCAAGCTAGGCACCCCTCTTGGAACCCAGTAGGGACCCACCCAGCATGCCCAATTAGCCAGGGACCTTCAGGTAGGTCCTTCGGGGCCTGGCTGGGCTCTGCCCAGTGAACCTGAGTGGCGGAGGAACCACCTGCACTCCGTAGTGCAAGCTGAACCCCTGCACAGTGAAGTCCATCCAGCCGTGCAAACTTGGCACCCTTCTCGGAACCTGGTAGGGACCCACCCAGCATGCCCAATCAGCCTGGGACCTTTGGGTAGGTCCTCTGGAGCTTGACTGGGCCTCACCCAGTGATCCCGAGTGTCCAGGGAACCAACTGCACTCAGTGGTGTGAGCCAAAGCCCTGCACAGCGAACTCCATTCAGTTATGCAAGCTCGGCACCCTTCTGGGAACGCAGTAGGGACCCTCCCAGTGAGCCAAATCAGCTAGGCACCTTCAGAAAGGTCCTTTGGGGCCTGATTGGGCCTCACCCAGTGACTTTGAGTGGCCAGAGAACCACTTGCGCTCAGTGGTGGGATCCGAAGGTCTGCACTGCAAACCCTATCCAGTCATGCAATCTCGGCACCTCGCTGGCAACCTGGTAGGGCCACATCCAGTGACCCCAAGCAGCTGGGGAGCTTTGGTGTGCTACATGGCCTGTGAAGGCCTGCACAGTGTACTCCATCTAGCTGTTCAGCCTTGGTATGCCACTCAGAAACTGGTAGAGTCCTGACCAGCAACCTCAAATAGCTGGGGAGCTTCGGAGGACCACGTGGGTGTGCTGAAGGCCCACCCAGCATACTCCCAACATTTGAGGAGCCTTCGAGTGCCACTAGTGAACTGGTAAGGTCTGACCAATGACCCCCACTCAACTGGGGAAACTCCCTGCAGTAGGGACAGATATCCTCAACCTAGGAAGCAACTGAAACATTGCATTCAGCTTCTTCAGGAGAATATAGGAAAATGACAAAATACATGAGCAAAATGGAATCTCAAACCTCCAGCCCATCCCAAACAAGCCTAGGAGACATGGACACAGAAGGAAATATAAGCCATACACCTGAAACTTATGAAATGATAGCAACTGAAGTAAAGAAACAAGTCCATAAAGCTATAAAGGAACTCAGATCAGAAATTATCTCCCAGGTGAATGAAGAAATGATAAACATAATAAAAGAAATGCTGAACACATTTAAAGAAGACATAGTTAAAAAAAATTGAGGAGGACTGCAAAAAGATTGAAACCTTGAATAAAGAATATAAGAAAGACAGAGAATGCATGAAACAGATACAAAGAGACATCCAGGAAGTCTAAATCTCCATCAAAAGCTGGCAAAACTGCCTCAATGAACGTGAAGATAGACTTTCAGACCTCGAAGACAAGATTGTGACTAGTGAACAGGAAAGTTCTTTTACAAATAACAAGGAATCAGGAAGTAACAATTGAACAGTTGCAAGATGATGCAAGGAAAAACAATATAAGATTGATAGGTGTAAATGAAAAAGAAGGTGACAACACAAATAATATCAAAAGGCTATTTACAGAGATAATGGCCGAAAATTTCCATACAGGAAACTGACATACAGATAGGTAGGACATATAGAACTCCAGTTAGCCATAACCAAAATAAATATATACCCAGACATATAATAATCAACATCTCAGAAATTCAACATAAGAACAGAATATTATAAGCAGCTAGAGAAAAGAGACAGATCACCTATAGGGGAAAGTCCATCAAAATCACAGCAGACTTCTCTACACAAACAATGAAATCAAGAAGAGCATGGAGTGAGGTATTTCAAATCCTAAAGGAAAACGACTTCCAACCCAGATTGATGTACCCTGCAAAACTGTCCTTCAAAATTGATGGAGAAATAAGATACTTCCATGACAAAGAACAGCTGAAAAATTTCATGACCACAAAACCAACTCTGCAAAGAATACGGAAAGATGTTCTAGATCGGCATAAAAATAACAACTCCAGGAACACCAACAGAAAAAAACCACTAGGCAAGGCAAAGGGGAAAGAGGGGAAAGGTAAAGAAACAACAGCATAAAGATAACATGACAAAAATAAGACAATATACACCAGTTATAACTATTAATGGAAATGGCCTCAATTCACCAATCAAAAGAAACAGACTGGCAGAATGAATTAAGATCCAGCATCCAATCATATTCTGTATACAAGAAACCCATCTAATTCAAAAGGAAATTCATAGACTGAAAGTCAAAGGATGGAAAACAATACTCCATGCAATGGGAACCCAAAAAAAGCAGGGGTAGCTATTCTGTTTGCAGACAATGAGAACTTCAAACCAAGAATGATCAAAAGAGATAAAGAAGATCACTACATACTAGCTAGGGGAAAACTTTGTGAGGAAGAGATAACAATCTTAAATATATATGTACCAAATATGGGAGCACCCAGCTATATAAAACAAATATTAATAGAAATGAAAAGTCAAATAAGCAATAACACAATTATAACGGGAGACGCTAACACCCCATTAACACAAAGAGACAGATCAACTAGACAGAAAATCAGCAAAGAAATAGCAGAACTGAATCAAACTTGTGAACAAATGGACTTAGTAGACGTGTACAGAGTGTTCCACCCAACAACATCTGTATTGGGTGATATACTATGTACCCCCAAGTCCTCATATACTTTTGATGGGGCTGAGTCTGGCATGTGGATTGGCAATGTGAGTGCTGTACCTGCCCAGGGGTGGAGCTGACATACAATGCAAATGAGGCGGGTCTTCCTCTTGCTCGCTTCTGCGTTTCTGCTCTCTCTGGTGCGTGCCCTCTCTCTCTCGCCAGCACGCTTGCTGCTTGCGGCCGCCATGAATGGCAGCCCCATCATACCACGCTGCCTTGGAGCCGACTAAGTACAAACTGAAACTCCTGAGAAACTGTAAAAATAAACCTTTCCTTCCCTAATTTTGGGTGTCAGGTATTCTGTCTTGGCAATGAGTTAAAAGTAACTAAGACAACATCAGAATATACATTCTTCTCAGCTGCATGGTACATTCTCTAAAATAGACCATATACTAGCCCACTGAACATACTTAAATAAATGCAAAAGAACTGAAATTATTCCATGCATATTATTTGATCATAGTGCCATGAAACTAGAAATTAATGAGAAAAGAAACGGCAAGACCTCTATAAACACATGGAAATTAAATAATACACTCCTGAATAATCAATGGGTCACAGAGAAAAGTAAAGAAGAAATTGAACAATATCTACAAGCAAATGAAAATACAAATACAACTTACTGGAACCTGTGGGATGCAATGAAAGCAGTTCTCAG
Organism: Dasyprocta punctata; assembly: GCA_004363535.1. Taxonomy (NCBI): domain Eukaryota; kingdom Metazoa; phylum Chordata; class Mammalia; order Rodentia; family Dasyproctidae; genus Dasyprocta; species Dasyprocta punctata. The sequence continues at coordinate 6,246 of RJWM01008883.1, forward strand.
AGGGAAATTTATTGCAGTGAATTCCCACATCAGGAGAACAGAACAAATACAAATAAACAACCTGAGGCTACACCTCAAACATCTAGAAAAAGAAGAGCAAGTGAAGCCCAAAGCCAAAAGAAGGGAGGAAATTATAAAGAGCAGAAATTAACGTAATAGAGACCAAGAAAACAATGCAAAGAATTAACAAATCAAAGAGTTGGTTCTTTGAAAGAATAAATAAAATTGATAAGCCCCTAGCCAACCTAATTTAAAAAGGAAAGGAAAAACTCAAATTCGTGCAATAAGGAATGAAAAGGGCAAACTCACTACAGACCCTGAGGAAATACAGAAGATCATCAATACCTACTTCGAAAACCTTTACTCTCATAGGTTTGATAACATAGAAGAAATGGACAGATTCCTAGATATGAATTACCAAAGCTGAATCAAGAAGATGTAGAACTACTGAATAACAGAATTTCAATTAATGAAATTGAAAATGTAATTAAAATCTTACCAACAAAGAAAAGTCCAGGTCCTGATGAATTCACTGCTGAATTCTATAAGAAATTTAAGGAAGACTTAAATGCCAACACTCCTCAAACTCTTCAATGAAATTGACAGGAAATAAATTCTCCCTAACTCATTCTTGGAAGCAAGCATTACACTCATACCAAAACCAGAGAAAGACCCAACCAAAAAAAAGAACTACAGGTCAATCTCCCTAATGAACATAGATGCAAAAATCCTCAACAAAATACTGGCAAACAGAATGCAGCAAGTCATCAAGAAGATTATACACCACGACCAAGTTCCCAGGAATGCAGAGATGGTTCAACATATGCAAATCAATAAACATAATACACCATATGAATAGAGCCAAAAATAAGAATCACATGATCATTTCAATAGATGCAGAAAAAGCTTTTGATACAGTCCAGCACTCATTCATAAGAACACTACAGAAAATTGGAGTAGATGGTCTTTACCTCAATCTGATAAAAGCCATCTATGACAAACCAACAGCCAGCATTATATTAAATGGTCAAAAACTGAAAGCTTTTACTCTAAAATCAGGAACAAGACAAGGACGTCCATTATCACCACTTCTATTCAATATAGTGCTGGAAATATCAGACAGAGCAATTAGACAAAAGAGAAAAATAAAAGGAATAAGGATAGGAAAAGAAGAAGTTAAGTTATCATTATTTGTAGATGACATGATAGAAGACCCCCAATACTCCATTGAAAAACTTTTAGGTGCAATAACCAAATTCAGTAATGCAGCTGGATACAAGGTAAACTCTCAAAAATCAGCAGCCTTCCTGTACAGAAACAACAAAGTCACTGAGAGAGAAATAAGGGAAACCACACCCTTCACTATAACATCCAAAGAAATGAAATACTTAGGAATCCATCTAACAAAGGAAGTAAAAGATCTATATAGTGAAAATTTCAATACTCCGAAAAAAGAAATCAAAGAGGGTCTCAGAAAATGGACAAACATTCCTTATTCATGGATAGGAGGAACAAACATTGTGAAAATGGCTATTCTTCCAAAATTGTTACACAGATTTAATGCAATTCCAATCAAAATACCATCAGCATACCTCACAGATCTAGAAAAATCATTCCTAAAATTCATCTGGAACCAGAAGAGATCTAGAATAGCAAAGGCAATTCTGGGCAACAAAGACAAGGCAGGAGGCATCACAATCCCGGACTTAAAGTTATACTATAAAGCTACTATGATAAAATCAGCATGGTACTGGAATAAAAACAGACCTGAAGATCAATGGAATAGATCAGAAGATACAACCACAACTACAAACACACTTAGTCACCTTATCTTTGACAAAGGGGCCAAACATGTTCACTTGACGAAAGATTGCCTCTTTAATAAGTGGTGCTGGAAAAACTGGCTTTCCACGTGCTGAAAACTAAAACTAGACCCATGCCTACCGTGCAATAATCTCAAGTCAAAATGGATCAAAGATCTAAATATTAAAACAGAAACACTGCATCTGCTGGAAGACAAAGTAGGTAGAAATCTTGAAGATATAGGAGTAAGCAGAGAATTTATGAACAAAAATCAAACTACATGGGAAATACTTCCCAGAATCAATAACTGGGATCTCATCTTATTAAAAAGTTTTTGCATGTCAAAGGAAATCTCCAACAGAGTGAAAAGAACACCCACGAATTGAGAAAAAATCTTAGTCAACTGTCCCTCAGATAAAGGAGTTCTATCTAGGACATATAAAGAATTAAAAAAAATCAGACCCCTAAAATTCAAAGACCCAATCCAAAGATGGGCATCTGAGATGAATACACACTTCTCAGCTGAAGAAATACAAATGGCAAATAAATATATGAAAAAATGTTCAACATCAATGGTCATTCAGGAAATGCAAATTAAAACAACACTGAGATTCCATCTCACACCAGAAAGATGGCCAGGATCAAGAAAACCACCAATAACAAATGCTGGAGGGGCTGTGTTGAAAAAGGAACTCTCCTGCACTGCTGGTGGGAAGTAGACTTGTGCAACCACTATGGAAATCAGTCTGGAGGTTCCTCAAAAAGCTGGAATTGGAAGTTCCATTTCACCCAGCTATTCCACTTCTGGGCATATTCCCAGAAGAAATGAAAAAATCATACCACAGTGATATATGTGCATTCATGTTTATAGCAGCACAATTTGTAATAGCCAAATCTTGAAAACAACCTAAATGCCCATTAACCGAGGAATGGATAAAAAAGATGTGGTACTTTTATACAATAGAGTACTACTCAGCTAAAAGAAGGATCACATTGAGGCTTTTATAGGAAAATGGATGCAACTTGAGACCATACTCAGAAGTGAAATAAATCAAACTCACATATGTGAATACCATATTGTCTCCCTAATGTAAGAAACTGAAAGAGTAAATAAGATACAAAATCTTCAGTAAATATTGTTGAAGGGTAACAAACTGCCCAAAGGGGAAAAAATAAATCAGATAGGGTAAAGGAGAAAAGAAGGAAAAGAGAAAAGATATAAATTTGTACATATACACTTAAGATAGCTAAGAGGACTGTATTACTAAGTCTATTAGTTCTTGGAACAAAACAGTTAACATTCATAAGATTAGATGAATTTTGCAAGTCTATATCTGGTAATCTGAGTAACTCTTTTGAAGATAACTATGCAAAATAACAACCTTAGTTATGTTCCTACCACCTTGTTTTGCAAGCCTGCATTGTTATTGTTTTGGGCTCTCTATTACTGTCATTTATTAGTCTCTTTTGTTTCTTGTTTTTCTTGTAATTTGTTATGTTTTGTTTTGTCTTTCCCTCTAATACAGAAAGGAGAGGTGTGCACATATAGGATTATACATGCCTAGAACTTTTCCCAAAGAGTTTATAAGAATTGATTTTATTACGAGTGATGACATGAACAGCTACTTTGAAGAAAACAAGACATTATGGTAGCCATTGCTGATTTCCTATCATCTTGTTGTGAAGTCCAATAATGCTTTTATCCTTTGTTTTGATTGTTCTTTGTCTGTTCTGTATTATTTGATTTCAATACCTGTGAAAGTATGGACAGCTATTTTGAAGAGAACAAGAGACATTACAGTAGCCATTGTTGATTTTCCTATTGTCTGGTTTTGAAGGCCTGTAACACTTTCATTTTTTTGTCTTTATCAGTTTTATACTACTGTGTTTTGTTTGAATTCATTTTGTGTGAAGACATGGAAACTATTTAGAAGAAAACAAGAGACATTATGGTAGCCACTGTTGATTTCCTGTTGTCTTGTTTTGAAATCCTTTGTTACTTGCATTGTTTTGTCCTGATCTGCTTTCTTCTGTTCTGTTTTGTTTTATTCTCTTTAAAATAAATTTTTTTAAATGAAACTAAAAAAAAATCAAGTTGATTAAAAACATAATTTGCTGGGAACTGTATGCATCTGAGTTAAATACTATAATACTGTAGTTAGGTGCCTCCACTTTTATGCAGAGTAAATAATTTAGTGACCAAAAAAAGACTGAAAAGAAGTATTAGTAATTCTCTCAATAGATTCTCTAATTTCCATCTGGATCAGGTATATCTGGCTCATTGCTCTTGGGTAGTATGCTGCCCTGGAGAGCTAGTAATGCAGCCCTACGAGATCATTAAATTTAACGTTATTGTATGATTTTTAATGATATTTTCCATGAGTATACTGTGTAGTGATCAAGCACAGACTGTATAGCCAACAATGATACACTGTGTATAGGAGGGCACAGTGGGGTGCTAACTCTGCCTCTTGTGTCTGCCACACATAGTCGAATCAAAGCCCACGTATATCAGACATTACATGTGCTTGAATAGTAAAATGCAGTGATTACCAATAACAGTATTTCAATGTAGTTACATGTGTGTGCCTGTGAAAACATGTCAGTTTTCTTATTTAATTATTATACTTGGATTTGTTGTGTTACTTTGTAAAATAATTTAATAAATTACAACATTAAAAAAGTTAAGGAAATTTTGTTACTTATCTATATTAACTGTATTATGTATTTTATACATAGCCCAAGAAAATTCCTCTTTATTCAATGTAGCCTGGGCAAGCCAAAATGTTGGATACTATAATCTCGATGGGTATTGAAAACTAAAAACAATTAATGGAGATCACTTTAAATAGCCAAAAGACATACATATCAAGAACCACAAAAATGTTTCTGCATTTTGATTATTAATGCCATTCTGGAGAATATAAAGAACATAAGAAAAACATAGTGGGTACAAAAACATAATAGTACCTTTATTGCAATGTAAATCGCTAATTCAGTATTACTTAGGATGTTTGCCACTGGTTTAACTAAATCTGTAAGCACACTATTCAGTTCCATTGACATTATTTTCATAGCAAGACAATCTTAATGAGGAAAGTACAGCATAGAATGACATTTTTCAATAAGCTCTTTATCTAGTAGCAAAATAGCACTCTGAGCAATACAGTGCTAAAGAAACTAAAGAGTCCAAAATAAAGACATGGTTAGGTAACCTATGATATATTAATGAAATACTATGGGAACACAAAGAGAACTAAAAATACCTAACAATTATTCACCTCTTACTATATGCCAGGCACTGTACTTTCCATACGGTACCTCTTTTAGCCTGGTAATCTTAGCTTCTACTATCATCTCTTTTTTGCAGATTAGAAAGCAAAGCTCAGATGATTGCTAAAAGGTTAATGGCAGGTGGGAAGTAAAACTGACACTCAAATTCACAGCGTATCTGACTCTAAAATTTAGTCACTGTATTAATGCCTTCACAGAAATGAACAAACTGTAAATATTGTGTATTTGCGGGGATAAAAGTTTAAAGAAAAAATAGAAGTAAATCTTCAGAACAATGAAACCAGGAGTATTTTCAAATGTCTTCATAATTTGTAACTGTTCTAAGAATAAATGTAGAAGTAATTGAAATACTAAATCCAAGATCATAAATAAATCAACTTTTAAAATATTTAATGACTCATATCTTATTAAGCAATTATGTCATCATTTTCATCAGTTTTGTAGAAATATTAACCTTAGATGATTAATTTAAAAAAGTGGTTTTTTTGGATGCACCTTGCAACTATAATGTTAAGTGAAATAAATCAGACACACAAGCTTAAATATCACCTAGTTTCTTACATGAGAAACCCAAAATGTAAATAAACAACAAAATAAAAGATAATAGGGAGATAGATCTTTTGTAAAAGGGATGGGAACCAAGAAATGGAGGGAGAGGTAGGGAAAGAAGTGGAACGGGGTGAAAAAAAGAAAGAAGATGTGCCATGTACATGTACCACCTCCCCACCAGGAATGCGATCATTATTTACTATAAACATGTACTGATAAAAATAAAAACAAAAGGATAAAATAACAGAAAAACTAGTGGTTCTCAAACTTGAATGTGCAGTGGGATCCTCTGGAGAACTTGTGAAAACAAAGATTGCTGGGCCTCATGCCCAGAGTGATTCAGCACATCTGGGTTAAGCTCAAATATTTGCATTTCTAACAAATGTAAATATTTGTCAGGTGATCCTGATGCTGCCAGACTAGGGACCTCACTGTGAGAACCAGAGCTTCTAAAATACTAGCATCATCCTAAATTTAAATATCACCGCATAAATCAATTAAAAATAAACGATGCATTTTCTGGATTATTTTAACACGTTAAACAGGTTGTTGACAAAATGAACATAACCATTAGATGGAAATCATATCATTTATTCTTTGGAAGAACACAACAGTGAAATTTCTTAATCAAGAGCCACAAACTTTCTTTAGAGGTCAAATAATTATACTTGAAGTATACACTGAAAACATCAGCTATCTGGGTATCTCCAGACAAAAGTGTTCCAAGTTTTGAAACTACTGTAGGGCTTTTGAAAATTAGTCTTGTTAAAAAAACCTAATTTAGAGTGAAGAATAGTTACAAGTACTGAGAAGAAACCATCCATACAAGCAGACATTACCATAGGTAAGTAATTTTCATATCTCAGATGATAATTAGCTTCCATAGGAAGTACTATTTCACCCTCTTGAAAATCTGACCTTAATTAATCAAGTAATCTGTTGTCATTTTTGTCCACATGATTAAACTATGCCATTGAAACATACCTATATTTCTGACCATGATTCCTTTCAGTTCATCCACTTGGGCTTGAGTCTCCATTACTTTGTCTAGGCCCTTATTCTCAGAGTGATGTTTCTATAAGAAAATAAGTTATAACTTATGGTAACCAGATATTATTTATAATAGAAAAACAAAACCAAGAAGAATGACAATTTATATTGAAGAATGCTATACGATTACATCTCTATTACATAAGAGATAACTGTCACTTTACTGAAAAAACATTATATCAAACCTAGGGAAAAAATTAGCTACATAAAAATGTTTCCATATGAAATATAATCTTATTTTAATAAAGTAAAATATATTATAGTATATCAAATATACAGCTGATACTCTTGGGGCATAAATGAAGGGATATATAATCTATGTTCAGGGAAAGAAGAAAGGAGAAAAAGAAAACTGCAGATGGGGCAAGTAGGACAGGGCAGGAAAAAGGCATCACACATGCCCATTTTCTGAGAACGCTCAATTTCTTAGCATCTGTTGTTCTGTGTTCTGTGACCATAGCATGCATCCTATTTTCATTGGCTTCTCATAGGATTTAGAATCTAAAATACTGATAATATATATTTTCAAATTATTATCCACAGCTAACAGTTACAGAATGTCACTTCATTGTGCTAAGGGCTTCAAATGAGATATTACTTAATCTACCCAAAAATTCTGCAATGAAGATGCTTTCATTATCTTTACTTATAGATAAGAAAACTGACATCTATTTGTTAAAGGGGTCATATACAGATCTGGAACTAATGATAAACCAGCTAATTTGAATGTTTTGCTGCCAGTCAACCCTACTTACTTTTGAATGCATTTTAGTTGGCGGTATTTTTCATAACTTCACATATATGGACATTTCCAGCTGGACGTATGAGGCAAACCAACCAAACCAACTGTTTGCATAATAAAGATTCATAAATAGCTAATTTAAAGAAACTTCATTTCTACAGAAATGAGTTTGCATGTGTATATGTGTGTTTACAATACTTAAAAGGTTTTAAAAAGACCACAGGAGAAAAGTATTCAATTACAAATGCCTTTTTTTCCATATTTGCAAAACAATCATAACTAGAGGCTGTATGTTTATACTCAAATAGATTCAAAAATAAAAGGTAAGCATTTTAAAAGTTGCTTAACAAGTCAGGCATGGTAGCGCACGCCTTTAATCCCAGCACTCGGGAGGCTGAGGCAGGAGGATCATTGTAAGTTCAAGACCAGCCTGGCTACAAAGTGAGTTCAAGGCCAGCCTGAACAGCATAGTGAGACCCTGTCTCAAATAAATAGGGCTGAGGATTTAGCTCAGTGGCCTAAGTGCCTGCCTGGCAGGCGCCAGGTTGAGTTTGATTCCCAGTACCAAAAAAAAAAAGGTTGCTCAACATCTTAGGTCTTCATAAAAATATAAATTAAAACCACAATGAAATACCACTGCACATCAATTAGAATGACTAATAGTAAAGACACACACAAGTGTACACAAGGACACAAAAACACTGGAACTACTGGTAAGAATGCAAAATGGCACAATCACTGTGGAAAAAAGTGTAATAAATTTTAAAATTACATATCACTTACCATATGACCCAGCAATTTCATTGAGATATTTACCAAAGAGAAATAAAAATATATGTCTACACAAAGACTTGTACATGGAGATTCACAGCAGCTTTACTACGATGTTGAAAACTGAAAGTGACTCTAATATCTAACAATAGGCAAATGGATAAACAAATTGTGGTATATGCATACCTACTACTCAGCAAAAAAAGAAACAGACTACTGATTTACACAACATGGATTTGTATCAAAAGTCTTATGCTATGCAAAACAAGCAAGACACATAAGAGTACATACTGTATGATACCATTTATAGGAAACTCTAGAAAAGACAACTAATTTATAGTGACAGAAAATAAATCAGTGGTTGCCTGGAGCAGAGTGTGTCATGATGAAGAACAGACTAGGAAGGGACAGGAGAGAAACTTTAGGGCAATGAAAATGCTTTCTATCTTGATCTGGTAGTATTTCAAAGGAATATAAATACATAAAACATCATTGATCTGACAATTAGGGATTTATACAGATGACCAAACTTTAAAATGATTAACTTGAGCTGTTCAAAAATGGAAGGGTAGAAAGTCTATATATAGATTGAAATGTCATTTGGTATGCTGAATGGTTTTAAACATTAGATGGATAGTTGACCTAGATGATCTTTAATGTTCTTCCCAATCCTGAGATATTCTGAACACTATTAATACTGAATATCATCAATTATTAGTTTTCTACCCTAAGATGCTCCCTTAATATTTTTAACAGGGAGATTCTATTATTCTGGTGTATAGTAACAAAATCAGAAAAGTGTATCACAGGTCAGGAACCCTATATTCATGGTACTTTAAGGTAAAAGAAGAAAATATGAATGAAATTCTGTATCCTAAGGAAGATCTTACCAGCTGTGCAGCCAAGACACTTGAGAACTCACTATTCATGGCATATGGAAGTGCTGTCTGTGCTCTTGAACCATAAGTAGTCTGGAACCTCTTCTTTACTTCATTCAGAAAATTGAAGGCTCGAGATCGTTCAAAATCCTAGAAAGTCACCAACACAGAACTTATGTTTACAGTGTAAACAAAGATGATGTGGATGACTAGCAATAACACATGTTTAATGGTCAGTGACTGAGGAGGAACTAATACTGATCCCATTTAACAGACAATGAAGAAAAGGCTCTGAAAAGGTAGCTAACCTGACAAAGGTCAAACAACAGCAAATAAAAGAGCTAAGACTCAAATCCAAATATTTCTTGTTATTGCTAATTGAAGATAATGGTACCTAGGTTATCAACTTCTTAAAGTCAGGAACTAGGTTTTACTTCCCTCATACCTCTCAGAGGCTTTCCATGAAGATCCAGCATAAAATATTCAATAAATCCATCATGATAATCACCTTCTCCATACAAAGATAATGCTATTAACAGGAGCTTTGAATATATTTTTTCTAATAGTGGTGGTACATTTGAAAAGGTCAAGTGACACATCTTTGTCCAGCCCCAGTCAGTCAAAAAGTATGTGTGTATGAGCATATGTGCATCTGTGTGTGTTGAATTATAACTCAAGAAATATGAGGTTCAACTTTGACCACTGTAGATTTTGTGATATATTAAATGTTTCGAAGCTCCTTCATGTAAGTCATTTTAGAGATACAGTATATCCCTGTGAAGTCACGATTCAAAGTTAGTGGCCTCATTCGCTCACAGATTTTTCCTTAGAATCTAATAATTGTTGGTGGAAAGCCCTGCAATTTCGTGGAAACCACGAATATCCTCTGCAATTGTTTTTCGGTCGGAGGTCTGCAAGTAGCCAATCCGAGAGCATTATCCAGTTCTCCTTGCTGTTGATTGACTGCTGCCCTGTAACCCATCTATGGCAGATGCATCAGCATTCCCACATCTTTTGGGCAGGGGTACCAGTAATCAAACTCAGGACCTCATGCTATCAGGCAGGCACTGTGCCACTGAGCTAAATCCCTGGCCCTAGCATTCCCTCATGTTAACAGGTTGCTATATGTGTAGCTATCTCCTGTGTTCTCGGTTTTGTTCTTCTTAAAGCCCTAAGATCCCTAAGATGCTATCAAAATACCCTGCACCTTCTAAGGCTAAAGTCTTAGAAAAATACAGTATTTTATTAAGTTAAATTATACAATTGCAGGAGACATAGCATATTTAAGGTTCAAACTATAAAAGTAAACATTTATAGGCATTTTTCTGATCATATCTTAAATTCATGGTTTTTCACAATTCACAAATGCCATAGGAACCTAACACCCATGAATTTCAGGGGCCCATTGTAGTTGGATTTTTTTCTAATTTTAGAAAATACCGTGAAACCAGAGCTAACAATTTGATGATTGCTATGATTGACAGTCATTTCCAATTCACTCAAAATGTTTAGTCCAAATCAAGCACTTCACAAACTGGAATCAATGACCAAATTTCAAGAATATATAGAAAAAAAAGTCTCTAGATAGAACAAAAACATCTCATTGTTATTTTCAATCTTTAACAGTCATTTCCATTTTACTCAAGATGCATGGTTTAGGCCAAGGAAGTCATAAATTGGAATTTCAATTGTGAATGTTGGTAACAAACCACAGTAGCATGAAATGGTACCTATAATTTTGTCACTTACAGAAATATTTTTCATATACCATCACAGTCATAGTTATTTTAAAATAACATTTACACTCTCATCACCATTTCAAGATTAGTTACTAGACCCATGACTAAGTCTTGTTAATGAGTTCATTAAAAAATATAAATATTACTATACACTTTTTAAAACTACATTGAATATTGTAAATATATATGTATTTCAGCATGTTTTTATTTCAAAGCATGTGTGATCTATTTTATATATTAAAACAACATTATGGTGCCAGGGATATAGCTCAGCTGCACAGCGCCTGCTTGGCAAGCATAAAGTCATGAGCTCAATTCCCAGTACCAAAAAACAAAAACAAAACAAAACAAAACAAAACAAAACAACATTATGAACAGGGCCCATAGGTGACAAAGAGGTCCATGACAATAAAAGTTAGGAATTCTGATTTACAGCAATCATGCCGCTCCATGACTCCTGTCAGTGAACAGTTTAGAAAAAAGCAGGTAGCCAATAAGACATGAAAAGAAGTTCACATTGAAAGTGAGATGCAAGGAGAGCATGTATTGGGGAAAAGTTTCCTCTTTACTACAAAAAAAGATTCAAAAACATAGTCCCTTATCCCTGAATAAATAGGCATGTAGCTCCACGCAACCATAAGTGGTACTTGTCTGGGAAGAAACGATGCGGAGGAAAGCAGAGAAGGGCAAGCACCTTGGTGACATCATTAAGTTATTGAGCATTTTGGGTCTAGAGACAAAAACTTAAAAACAAACAAACAAACAACCTAACCAATGTAAACCACAAGTCTACATAGCTGATTATAATGTATTGAGATTCTGTTTTTCCAAAATTTGTATACATTAAAAATTTAATAACCACTGATTAGAGGAATGAAAATATTCAGTTAAACAATTTTTGAGAAGCTTTGGTACTAAAGAATCATAATTATGACTACCAATTTTCACTATGCCATAGGATAAATGTTGAAGTTGCAAAAGATTAAAAGTCTAGAAACTGAACTGTTTTGTACAATATCAAAGCATCAAGTTTTGTCAAATGCTGCTCTGTATGACAAATGGAAAGGGCAGAAAACAATTTATAGCCACAGAAAGTTTCTAACATCTTCACCTACCACAGGTAGGGATATCTAAGAACTGACGGTTAAATGGCAATGTATGTCTTTTAAGTTACTTACATCGTCAGTGATACAAAGATATACAATCCTGTCTTGACAGATGTAATGAAACAAATAACTGTAGAAAGAAGATATAAAATTTACTACGGTTATAAGCAACATCTCTTTCATGTCTATCTTCTATGATAAGCAAGTTCAGTATCACCAATATTACTTTATTGTTTACAGATACAATCTATTACCCTCAGGTTAAACTGATAGCAGTGAAAAAAAAGTGAAAGAAGCTCTCTACCCTGGCTATACAGCACAAAATCATTTGCATCACCCATTAACATGATAGATGCAGAAGTATGATAATTGGCAGTTGTAAGGGCAGAACAAAAGATGGCATCTCAGGAGGGACATACAATTAAAAAGAATCCTCAATAGGCCACATGGTGTTCCTTTTTTCCCCCTAAGACTATAAAGCAAACACCTTTCTACTAAGTTCTCCACAACATTTATTTGAGTATCTACTTTGTGCCAGCTACTCTGCTAAGAATAAGAAGCATGGACTTCTATATATTTCTTGTTCTGCTCTTTTCCAAATGAGATTGTTATTCTCAGTCTAGTGATTCTGTTCTTATTTCACCATTGTTCATAAGGTTGAGGTAGGTAAGTGGGGGAATCGTTCAACTTGTCTTTCTGTTTATAGCCAGTGGGCCACAGGAGTCATTCTTGGGCCTGATGGAGAGGATTGCATATCACCCAGAAACTCTGGATTTAGAACAAAACACAACAACTAGCTGAATCTTGGGATCTACTCTCAGAGAAAAGGCATGTTTTGTTTGAGAAGAAGAGTTCACTCAGATAACTGGATAGCTGAAAGAGTAGAATGGAATACTTCAAGTCATCCCTCAATATTCTATAAGTTCCTGCAGAGTAACAAGAACTTTAGCTAAACCTATGACAACACAGTGATATTTCCCAGCCTCTTTTCTACCTGAGTTAGCTACATAACTATATAGTGAATAATAAAACATAAGCAGAAATTTCTGAATAATAAAATGTCAGGCCACTTCTGGGCATTGCCTTCAAGAACGTTGGGAAAGCAGTGGGATATAACAGGAACTAAAAGAAGCTGCAATGGCTAAAGCAGAAAGGCACTTATTGAGAGCGGCTGAGGCATCCCATCAGCTCTAAACCATTCTTTTCTGGACTATCTTATTTAAATTAATTCCATATGCTGGGGACTCTTTCATAGTAACTTAGAATGGACTCCAAAGTGTAAAAGGGGTTAATCCTAGAAAGTAACAAGAATGTCCTTCTGAGATAAGAACTAGGGAAACAAAGACAGTTTAAGTAACAAAATATTTTTAAGCATCAATGAAAAAGGCTAAAATACTAAGATTTCCCATTTATGCCCTCTCCATAAACCACAAGGGTGACCTTTCTAAAGTAACTGCTATCATACACTGGATGAAAACTTTCAGTACTTTCAAACCCTTAACATGCCTTCCAGGGCCATACATGACTTGTCTTCTATCTATCTCTCTAGCTTTATCTTCACCATTCTGAGCACCAGTCACCAAGAACAACTTACAGTTCCCTAAATCATCTCAGCTTCCATACATCTCTACCTGCTATTCCTTCTACCTGGAGTGCTACCCCCTTACTCACTACCTCCCATTCTCTATTATAATTATCTGTGGATTTGGCTGTCTCCTTCACTAAAAAATATAATCTCTATGAGGGCAAATACTGCATTTTTGTTATAACCCCATCACCAAGCAAAGTGCCTAAATTAATACAATTACTTCCTAAAAGAACAAAGGAATATTATTTACATTCTCTAAATCATTTTGCCTATTCAAGAACTCCACAGCAAAATCATTTTTACATAAAACAGACTAACATTTCCATATTTGTCTTTTAAATAATATCACTTCAATGACAGAATAAAATAATCACAAGTTAAATTTATATATCATAAAACCAGACATTTTCTAAGCTGGTAAGGTAGCTGTTAGGTCAGTTTATTCAAATAATCTACCTAGATGCTTGTTTTCTAGTTTTCTACTGTTCTGATTACAAGAGAATTCCTTTCTTTAACACTCTACCACATGCAGAGCAGAACTCACTTGCCATGTGAATATGTTAGTTTGTTATTTTCAGAAGGTATCTTAGCCAGAATCTGCTCTGTCACCTCCAGGAAGTTTCCTCCACACCAAGCATGTTTGGCAAGGATAGTGGTTCCTCTGGCAACAACAGCAAAAAGAATGGCCATGGCTTCAATCTATTAAAAGGAAAAACAAAATAAAGCACAAATTTAGAATATTTCTTTGACATGATCTTTCACAAGTAATTTATCATTTATCAATATCCACTTGGACACTACTGAACAAAGTACTATAACGTGAAAATTTAAAATTAACAAAAGATTTAACAGATGCTGGGAAGAGCTCAATAGTAGAGAGTGTGCTTAGCATGTGAGGCCTAGATTTGATCTCCAGCACCAAAAACAAACAAACAAACAAACAAACTAGTCTTCTACCAGCTTACAACCTAAGGCACACTGATATGCACATACCAGTGACAGACAGGTTGCATTTACAAATTATATAATAGAAAATATCATCCTTTTGAAAAGCAATGACCATAGATAACAAAGGTTTATAAAAATGGCTTAATACATTAAAGAAATAATCCCATCCTAAAAATTTATCCTAAGGAAATAGTTTAACAGAAGTTAGATTCTAGATACACAAAAATAGCTATTAACAATAATAATAACCCATGTTTGTCACATGCTCACTATGTGATAGATCAGTTTAAGTACTTTATAGTTATAAATCCATTTAATCCTCACACCTCAATGAGATTATACACTATTATGATATTCCTAATATGGATGAGGAAACTCAAGGACAGATGACTTAAATAATTTTCCCAAAATTACAGAGCTAGCAAGTGATAGAGTTGCAATTGATACCTAGGCAATATGATTCCAGAACCTATAATCTTGTACCTATATGGATGATTACCTCTAATATAAAGGGATTATCTATAACAGAAACAAAGTAAACCAAACATTCCACAGGACAGCAATTATTTTATAATTTATGATAGGACCCTTCATAAATAAAACATGAAAACAATATGGCATAAGCTTAAGATTATTTTCCTTATAGATGGCTGTGAATGTGTGCTGCATTTCCCCATGTAACAAACTAGTTTCCTTTAACAGAGAAAAACAAACACCTTACTAATCTTCAGTCTAATGTTATTTGTTAACATGTTTACTTTTACCTAACAGGCCAGTTGTTTTACAACTGTAGTGAGGACATGAATTGTATTGGAGAGCAATACAATTGTAGTGAGAGTCACTTGCTAAAACTTCAAATTCTTGGCATCATCTCCTATTTTCTTGCTGACTCCTTCTTTTCTACCTTACCTCTAAATGTTGACTTTCCTAAGGGACTGATTCTATACACTTTTATGACCAGATGAGCTCATCTGGGCCTGCCATTTTAACTATGATTTATCTGAAAATATAATGCATACCAAAAAAGGAATAATGCCAATGATAAAACCCATGGCACAACCAACAGTTGAAGAAGAGGTAAAAGAGACGCATAAGAAGATGGAGGAGGACCAACAGGGAAAGACAAGAAAGCCAGAAGAGTGTGGTGACCCACAGATGAAAGGCAAATAAAATTTAGGGAAGGTAACATGTCAGCTATGTTCTCTGGGTATTAGCTGACTTTGTTCATGCAGAGAATTAAGACTCTGAAACAGTCACAAATTGTAAAATAAGGAAGGTGCCCATTACTTAGTGTCAGAGACATACAATGGAATAGATCAAAAACAGAGAAAGACAGACAAGAAATCATATAGCCCTCATGACAGAAAGATCAAAAAGTAGTATCAGCCTACAACCATGTGCAGCTTCAAGAAATAAACTCAGTTGCACAACAATATAAAAAGATCTATTGTTTAGTGGACTGTAAATTCATTATGAACCAACAAGATGAGGTAATTGCTTAAAATGCTTACATAATCTTAAATTACATTAAGAAACAGGGATCCTTGATCTCTAAATACTATTGCCAGTACATTAAATGCTGGTGAGAACACATGTAGAATATTGAAATCAGTTATGGGTATTGGATCTCAAAATTGGGCAGAAGCCAGACACTATCAATAAAAGACCTGAAAATTGAGACTTTATCAGTTGAAGAATGGCTTGAAGAACTACAGCTATTTTATGTGACAAAGAGAACACTTAAAAGGAACCAGCAGTTTTCAAGTTTATATAAAGTACGGTCACTTGGAATAGGGAACACATTATCCAGAGTATAACTAGGAGCAACAGATAGAAGTTATATGGAAGCAGTGTTTTCTTCAATAAAAGTAGTCCCTAATGAAAAATCACTGACTGTTAAGCATTGAGTAAGCAGCAATATGAACTTTCCTTCCAGATGTCATAATAAGAATTCCCTCCTCTGCCATTTACCATCAAGTCCCACCTGCTCCCACTGTAACTCCTGCAGTTCAAAGTACAGCTGTACTCAGTATTGGGATTACAGAAACAACTGCAACAGAAAAAAAAATTGTATTTGAAGTCAGAAAACCTGTTTCTACTAATTACTGTATTAGCAGTATGTGAATGCTTAAAAACCATTCACACAATTTAAATATAATCTCAAGAAGAAAAAATGAAAACAGTCAAAAAGAGGGAAAAAAAAGAACAGAATCTGCAAGAAATCCCTATCTTGACACTGTTCTTCTCTGTTATCTTATTCACTCCTCATTTCATTCTTACTAAGAATCCTGTTTTAGTTTCCTGTGGCTGCAGTAACAAAGTACCCAAAACTGAGTGGCTTAAAACAACAGGTATTTATCATCTCACATTTCTGAAAGCCAGAAATCCCAAATTGAAGAGCTGATAGGGTCATGCTCCCCCTGAAATCTGTAGAGGAGAACTCCTTATTTCTTTTTAGCTTCTAGGTAACAACCTAGAAGTTATTGCTGTTCTCTGACTTGCAACTGCAGCACTTCATGTCTACTTCTGCGTCTTCACATAGCATTATATGTGTCTCTTCTGACTTTTAATTAATGTGTTTGTGATACACAGTAATTACACTCATCTCATGGAATTAGTATGCATATATATTGTATATTGATCATTTTTACTCCCCTCTTTTCCTCTCCCTCCTTCCCCACATCCCTATCCCATTTCTACAGTCTACCTCTTTGTTTCCAACCATCTCTCTTTTATTTTGCCCTTCATTTACATTTTGGGTTTCTCAAAGAAACAATGAAATATTTAACCTTCTGGGTTGGATATATTTCACTTAGTATTATAGTCTCAAAATGCACCCATTTCCTACAAATGATTCAAATTTATCCTTTACAGCTGAGTATTACTCTACCACACATATATACTGCATTTTCTTCATCCATTCATCTATTAATGGGTATGTAAACCACTTCCATAATTTAGCTATTGTGAATTGGAAAGCTATAAAGATGGGTAAGTAGGTATCACTGGAAATTGATGACTTTACCTCTTTCAGAAAGAAAACCAGAAGAGGTATAGCTGGGTTAAATACAACTTCTCAGTTTTGTGAGAAATCTCCATACTGATTTCCATATGGATGTAGTTTACATTCTCACCAACATAAAAGCATTGCTTCTTCCCCACAACCTTGCAAGCATTCATCATTTTTTGCATCCTTGATGATCACCATTCTTACTGGAATAAGACAGAATGCCAGTATTCTTTTGATTTGCACTTCTAATGGCCAAAGATGCTGAACATCTGTTCATGCACTTATTGGCCATCCATCCTTCTTTTGGGAAGTGTCTATTAATTTCAATTGTCCATTTTTAACTGGTTCTTTTATTTTTGGAGATCTGGTTTTTTTAGTTCTATGTTCTAGATATTAGTCCTCTGCCTGAAAAGTAGCTGGCAAATTTTTTTCCATTCTGTAGGCTGTCTCTTCACTCTACAGGTTTTCTCATCTGCTATGCAGAAGCTTTTTAATTTGATACAGTACAATTTGTTGATTCTTAGTATTACATTTTGTGCAACTGGGGTTCTGTTCAGGAAGCCCTTATCTATGCTTAAGTCTTTTAAGAGTTTTACCAACTTTTTTCGTCCACCAGTCAGAATTTGTTGGTTTTATTTTAAAGTGAAAAAAAATAAAAATAACAATAAAACAGAGGCTATTTGTTTGCTTTTTGTCTTTTTGAGACAGAGTTTCACTATGCAGTTTAGGCTGGCTTGAATTCACTTTGTAGCCCCAGATGACCTCAAACTCACAGTGATCCTCCTGCCTCAGCCTCCAGAGTGCTGCGATTACAGGTGTGTGCGACCACGCAGGCCAGCATTTGTTTTTATATTCAGATCTTTGATCCACTTTAATTTTACTGCAGGGTGACAGATATGGATCTAGGTTCATTCTTGTGCATGTGAATAACCAGTTTTCCTAGCACCCTTTGTTAAAAAAGCTATCTTTTGTCATGTATGTTCTTGGTGCCTCAAAGATCAGATGGCTGGAGGTGCCTGGGGTTGTTTCTGCATCCTCTACTCTATTCCATTGGTCAATGTGTTTTTGTACTACTACTATGTTGGTTTTATTACTATAGTTTAGAATATAACTTGAAGTCTGGGATTATAATGCTTCATGCTTTGTTCTTGTTGCTCAGGGTTGCTTTGGCTATTCTGGTTTTTTTCTGGTTCCATATAAATTTCAGACCAGGTTTGGTGGTGCATGCCTATAATCCCAGCACTCGGGAGGCTGAGGCATGAAGATCGCTGTAAATTCCAGGTCAGCCTGGGCTACATAGTGAGTTCAGGGACAGTCTGTGCTACATAACAAAACCCTGTCTCAAAAGGAAAACACTTAGAATCATTTTTTCAAGTTCTGTGAAAAATGCTATTGGTATAATAAGAAGACAATATGAGTGGATCAAGGGTTCAGTGCACTCAGTACGATCTCATTTTAACTTGCATCTTAATTACATCTGCCAAGACTCTATATTCAAATAACTTCCCAGGGATCATGACTTCAACACAGCTTTTTGGAGGACACAATTCATCCTATAACAAACCCCTATTTTAGAAACTCACTGTTTCGCAGCATCCTAGCGCAATCCATCAGGGGAACACCCGGCCAGCCTCACAGGACACAGAGGTCCTGAGCCCAGCCCGGCCTAGAGCCCCAGAGCCGCTCATCAGGGAGCAGCCAGTGTAGGTGCAGGGCCTTGGAGAATTTGAGCTCTGCAAATCAGAACACAAGGCACGAGCTCCATTGTTCAGGGGTGCGGCCACACAGCAGGTCCTGGAGGTTGCGAACTCCACCTAGCCAAGAGCAAGGCCCCTGGCACCATATGGCGGGGGTACCCCCAGGCTTGCCCTGTGCTCCAGAGGCTCTGAACTCCTCATAGCCAGACACAAGGCTTTGGTGGTGCCACACTCCAGGGTGCACTCCGCCTAGCCCTGGGTCCCGGGGATACTGAACTCCACCCAGTAAGGCAGAAGGTCTGGAGCTATACTCCAGGAGTCAGCCCTCACTAGCTGCACAGAGAATTGAGCTCTGCCCAGCCCAGCGTCCCAGCGCAATCCATCAGGGGAACACCTGGCCAGCCTCACAGGACGCAGAGGTATGGAGTCCAGTCCAACCCAGAGTCCCAGAGCTGCTCATCAGGGAGCAGTCAGTGTAGCTGCAGGGCCTTGGAGAATTTGAGCTCTGCCCATTAGAACACAAGGCACTGTTTAGGGGTGTGGCCACTCAGCAGGTCCTGGAGGTTGTGAACTCTGCCTAGCCAGGAGCAAGGCCCCCAGCACCATACACTGAGGCTACACCTGGGCTTGCCCAGTGCTCCAGAGGCTCTGAACTCCTTGCAGCCAGACACAAGGTCCTGGTGGTGCCATACTCCGGGGTGCACTCTGCCTAGCCGACTGGGTCCCAGAGATTCAAAACTTCACCCAGCCAGGCACAAGGCCCCAGCACCACACCCCAGGGGTGCATCTCTGCTAGCCACCTGGGTTGCAGAGGTTCTGAACACTACAAAGCCACGTTCGAGGCTCCTGGGGTGTACCCCTGCTAGCTGCAGGGAGGATACAAACTTTGTCCAGCCCAGCGTCCCACAGCAACCCAACACAGTGCACCAGGAGAACACACAGCCAGCCTCACAGACCACAGAGCACATGGATCCAGTGCCACATTACGGGGGTGTGCCCCAGCTAGCTACAGGGATATTGGACGATTGAAGCTCTACCCAGCACAGTGTTCCAGTGCAATCCGTCGGAAGGCTACCTGCCCAGCCACACAGGTCCCGGAAGAAAATGACAAAACGAAAGTCCAAGAGACAGTCTCAATCCCCCAGCCCATTGAGAACAAACCCAAGAGACACTGAAATGGAAGACACTGGGAATCACACAACCGAACTTTCCGAAATGATAGCAACTGAAATAAAGAAGCAACTCAATGAAGCTATAGAGGAAATCGGATCAGAAATAATCTCTAAGCTAAAAAATGAAATGACAATCATTATGAAAGAAATGTTGTGTGTATCTAAAGATCAAGACAAAAAAATAGAAGAACATAAGAAAATGATGGAAACTTTGAATGAACAAAATAAGATACAATTAGAATGCATGAAACAGATTCAAAAGGAAATTCAGAAAATTAAAAATACCACTGAAAGTTGGCAAAACTGCTTGATTGAAGCTGGAGATAGAGTCTCAGACCTTGAAGACAGTATGGAAGCTTACGACTGTGAAAGAAAAGATCTCTTAAAAATAACAAGGAACCAGGAAACAACAATTCAACAGCTACAAGATGATGCCAAGAGAAATAACAAAACATTAATAGGCATAAATGAAAAAGTAGGGGTCGATACGAATGACCTGCAAAGATTATTTGCAGAAATAATAGCAGAAAATTTTCCAAACATGGGAAGAGAATCTGATATACAGGCGAGACAAACAGAACCCCAATTAACCATAACCAAAATAAATCTTCACCCAGACATATAATAATTGGGTAGCAGAAATACAGCACAAGAACAGAATACTAAAAGCTGTCAGAGAAAAGAAACAGATCACCTATGAAGGAAAGCCTATCAGAATCATGGCAGACTTCTCAACACAAACCTTCAAGTCAAGAAGAGCTTGGAGTGAAGTATTTCAAATCCTGAAAGAAAACAACTTTCAACCCAGATTGATGTATCCTACAAAACTATCTTTAAAAATTGATGGAGAAATAAGATACTTCCATGACAAAGAACAACTGAAGAAATTTATGGCCACCAAGTCAACACTACAAAGAATACTGAAAGACACTCTTGAAAGAGACAAAGATAACTACAATCATAAGAACAACAAAAGGAAACCATGAAGCAGGGCAAATAATTAAACAGAAAATGTAGAAAACCAACAACAGAAAGATATTATGACAGGGATGAGTCAGGTACATACCAGTTATATCAATCAATGTAAATGGTCTCAACTCACCAATAAAAAGAAACAGACTAGCAGAGTGGGTTAAGAAACAAACTCCAACAATATGCTGTGTACAAGAAACACATATAACTCAAAAGAAAACTCACAGACTAAAAATCAAAAGATGGAAAACAATACTCCATGCAACAGGAACCCAGAAAAAAGCAGGGGTAGCTATTATGTTTGCAGACAATGTGAACTTCAAACCAAGAATGATCAAAAGAGATAAAGAAGGTCACTACATACTTGTTAGGGGAAAACTTCAAGGGGAAGATATTACAATCATAAATATATATGCACCAAATATGGGAGCACCCAACTATGTAAAACAAATCTTAATAGACATTAAAAACCAAATAAACAATAATACAGTTGTAACAGGGGACCTTAACACCCCACTGTCACAGAGAGACAGATCAACCAAATAAAAAATCAGCAAAGAAATAACAGAACTGAATCAAACTTGCGAACAAATGGACCTAGTAGATGTGTACCAAGTATTCCACCCATCAACATCAGAATACACATTCTTCTCAGCTGCACATGGGTCGTTCTCTAAAATAGATCATATACTGGTCCACAAAACATGCTTAAGTAAATGCAAAGGAACTGAAATAATTCTATGCATATTATCTGACCATAGCACAGTAAAATTGGAAACGAATGACAAAAAATTTACAATAACCGCATAAACACATGGAAATTAAATAATACTCTCCTAAACAACCAATGGGTCACAGAAGAAGCTAAGAAATTAAACAATATCTAAAATTGAATGAAAATGCAAATACAAATTACCAGAACTTGTGGGATACAATGAAAGCAGTCCTTAGAGGGAAATTTATAACACTAAACTCCCACCTCAGAAAAATGGAAAGAACACACATAAACAACCTAATGCTGCACCTCAAACTTCTAGAAATAGAAGAGCAAGTCAAGTCCAAAGCCCAAAGGAAGGAGGAAATTATAAAGATCAGAGCAGAAATTAAAGCAATTGAAACTAAGAAAACAATACAAAGAATTAATGAATCGAAGAGTTGGTTCTTTGAGAGAATAAATAAAATTGACAAACCCCTAGCCAACCTTATCAAAAAGAGGAAAGAAAAAACTCAGATCCATGCAATAAAAAATGAAAAGAGTGAAATCACTACAGACCCTGTGGAAATACAGAAGACCATCAATATCTACTTCGAAAACGTTTACTCACATAGATTCGGTAACACAGAAGACATGGGACAGATTCCTAGAAACCTATGAATTACCAAAGCTGAATGAAGAAGATGTAAAACTGCTGAATAACACAATTTCAGCTAATGAAATTGAAAATGTAATTAGAATGTTACCAACAAAGAACAGCCCAGGTCCTGACGGATTCACTGCTGAATTCTACAAGAAATTTAGGGAAGACTTAATGCCAACACTTCTCAAACTCTTCAATGAAATTGAAAGGGAAGCAAGTCTTCCTAACTCATTCCTGGAAGCAAGTATTATCCTCATACCAAAACCACAGAAAGACCCAACTATAAAAGAAAACTACAGGCCAATCTCCCTAATGAACATAGATGCAAAAATCCTCAATAAAATACTGGCAAACAGAATACAGCAAGTCATCAGGAAGATTATACACCATGATCAACTGGGATTCATCCCAGGAATGTAGGGATGGTTCAACATACGTAAATCAATAAATGTAATACACCATATCAAACAGGGCCAAGGACAAGAATTACATGATCATCTCAAAAGACGCAGAAAAAGTTTTCGACAAAATCCAACACTCACTCATGATAAAAACCCCACAGAAAATCAGATTAGATGGTCTCTACCTCAACCTGATAAAAGCCATATATCATAAACCAACAGCCAACATCTTACTAAATGGAGAAAAACTGAAAACTTTCAACCTAAAATCAGAAACAAAGACAAGGATGTCCACTATCACCACTCTTATTCAATATAGCTCTAGAAATATTAGCCAGAGCAATGAGACAAGAGGAAGAAAAAAAAAGGAATAAGGATAGGAAAGGAAGAAGTAAAATTATCATTCTTTGCAGATGATATGATACTCTACATAGAAGACCCCCAAAACTCCATTGAAAGACTTCTAGATGTAATAACCAAATTCAGTTATGTTGCTGGATAAAAGGTCAATACTCAAAAGTCAATAGCATTCTTGTACACAAACAACAGACACATTGAGAGAGAAATAAGGGAAACCACACCCTTCACTATAGCATCCAAAAAGATAAAATACTTAGGAAATAATCTAACAAAGGAAGTAAAAGATCTATACAGTGAAAATTACATTACTCTGAAAAAGGAAACTGAAGACGATCTCAGAAAATGGACAAACATTACTTGTTCATGGATAGGAAGAACAAACATTGTGAAAACGGCCATTCTTCCAAAATTGTTATATAGATTTAATGCAATCCCAATCAAAATACCACTGGCATACCTCCCAGGGCTAGAGAAAGCATTCCTGAAATTCATCTGGAACCAGAAGAGACCTAAAATAGCATAGGCAATTCTGGACAACAAAGGTAAGGCAGGAGACATCACAATCCCCGACTTGAAACTATATTATAAAGCTACTGTGTTAAAATCAGCATGGTACTGGAATAAAAATAGACCTGAAGATCAATGGCATAGATAAGAAGATACAGCCACAACTACAAACACACTCACCTACCTCATCTTTGACAAAGGGGTGAAACATGTACATTGGAAGAAAGACAGCCTCTTCAAAAAACGGTGCTGGAAAACCTGGCTTTCTATATGCCATAAACTAAAACTAGATCCATGTCTATCACATGCACTAAAATAAAGTTGAAATGGATCAAAGATCTGAATATTAAAATAGCGACACTAAATTTGCTGGAAGACAAAATAGGTAAAAATCTTGATGACATAGGAGTAGGCAGAGAGTTCATGAACAAAAATCAGATTGCATGGGAAACACTTCCCAGAATCAACAACTGGGATCTCATCTTACTAAAAAGTTTTTGCATGTCAAAGGAAATCTCCAACAGAGTGCAAAGAAAACCCACCAACTGGGAAAATATCTTAGCCAATTGTCCATCAGACAAAGAACTTCTATCTAAAACATATAAAGTATTAAAAGAAATCAGGCCCCTAAAATTCAAGGACCCAATCCAAAAATGGGCATCTGAGATGAATACACACTTCTCAGAGAAAGAAATACAAACCGCAAATAAATATATAAAAAATGTTCAACATCAATGGTCATTCAGGAAATGCAAATTAAAACAACACTGAGATTCCATCTCACTCCAGAAAGAGTGGCCAAGATTAAAAAATTAACCAACAACAAATGCTGGCGCGGCTGTGGGGAAAAAGGAACTCTTCTCCACTGTTGGTGGGAGTGTAGACTGGTGCAACCACTGTGGAAATCAGTGTGGAGATTCCTCAAGAAGCTAGGATTAGAGATCCCATTCAACCCAGCTATCCCTCTTCTGGGTATTTTCCCAGAAGAATTGAAAACATCATACCACAGTGATATTTGTGCACCCATTATAGCAACCCAATTTGTAATAGCCAAATCTTGGAAACAACTCATGTACCCATGAGTCAAGGAATGGATAAAAAAGATATGGTATTTTTATACAATGGAGTACTACTCAGCTATCAAGAAATGTTGCATTGAGACTTTTTTTAAGTAAATGGACACGACTTGAGACCATACTCATAAGTGAGATAAATCAAACTCACATGTGTAAATTCCATATTGTCTCCCTAGCATAAGAAACTGAAACAGTATATATGATCCAAAATCTACAATAAATACTGTGTAAGCGTAAGAAACTGCTCAAAGAGCAAAAGTAATTGGGAAAGGGGAAAGGAGGAAAGAAGGAAGGGAAAAGGAAAAAGACATAAATCTGTATATATGTATATGTAAGATGGCTAAAATGACTATACTGCTGAATGTATTAGTTACTGAGAAAGAACGGTTAATACTCATATGATTAGATCAATTTTACAGGTCTATATCTGTTAATCGAAACAACCATTTTGAAGGTAACGATATGCAATATTGCAAACACTGTCAAGTTCCTATCATCTTGTTTTGTAAACAGATAATGTTACTGTTTTGGATTTGCTGTTGTCATTTGTTTGCCTCTTTTACTTTTTGTCTTTCTTTTCTGTGTTTTTTTCTCTTAAACAAATAAAAAAACTCACTGTTTCTCCCAAATCAATCCTAATCTCCCATCTCTATACAGTATTTGTATCACTCCAACTAACCTCCCTCTCTTCTATAAAATCTCCATACATCTTTTTTCCTCAATCATGTCAGAGGCCTGTCCTTAGAGCTATGGGCCAGAAGAGTAGCCTACATTAGCTTGGAATTACAAGATCTTGTTTTTACTGTGTTAAAGTTCTAAGTAAAGGGTATTGTTGCTCCAGTTACCATAATTTCAAAATAAACTTATGGGGTAATCCAAATGAGAACTCTAAACATAATTTTTTTATACAGGAATTATAAATTGTAGGAAAGATTTTGGAATTCATTAAATTATAGGTTAAGAAGCTACTGACTGCCATAACCATGTACATGTCATAGGATAGTGTTATTTATAGAGGAAAATGCAGCCAGAGTTTCAAATCATAAGCTTATAAAGAACCTTTGGGAATATATCCATTTGTGAGGAATTGTATTGAAGAATCTAGTAGCAAAATAACAACAATATCATGCATGGTCTTCCTCAGCAGAGGTATCTTTAAGTAGAGGTTTAGAATAGTTTCTAGGAATTGAATAGGCGAAAAGACCAAGTCAGTGGTCTTCACACTCAAGTTCATTATTTATTTCATATTTCTATTTTAATAACACTAAAAATGTATATGACTATTATAGATCATTTCCATGTATATCTTCTAACCGAGCAAAAACACAGAATTCAGTGGTGCACTTATATTCATGTTCATGAAAAGTATAGGTGCTCATAATTTCCCAAAATAACAGTGTTTAATTTTTAATACCTTGGAAATGTCTGGCTGATCTCAGCTTAGCACATCCTAAATGTATAATGGCAATCATAACTCAAGTAATCTTACACTCCTGTTGCCTTTTAAAATCAGTTTTAAAGGTAAAATTTGCCTTTCATAGTAACAATTTACAATTGAAAGACATCTGCATAGAATAAGACTTTAAAAACTGAGAATCTCATCTTACATTCTGCAAATGACAACATGGCAGAATAACAATAACACACAAGACTGAGGAGAAAATAATACAGATGTATTTGTACCAAGAGGCAACCAAATCATGCCATAACATGCTACATGAACAAAAGTTGTGTAACCATTCAAAGAAATGGAAGGCTTTAATTCATAATACAGTGCATGGTAAAAGTTAAGCAAAATCAAAAGAGAACATTCTGTATTATTATCAAAATAAGATATTTTATGCTCTTATAATAGTTCATTGAAGAATCTCTCATAGGAGACACACAATGGAAAATTTCCACCCTTGTATCATGAGCATATTATTAAATTAATGGAGAAGGGTACACAAAATGCTCAGAAAAAAGATAAAACTCACTTTAGGAGGGAGAGAATAAAGGTGAGACCAAGCTAAGGAAAGTAAATAAACTAGCCTGATGAGATAAAACAGTCCATCTTTGGTGAATGAAAAGGTTGAGGAATAAGGCTGATGGCCTTATGTAAAGAAGGCCTTGTATAAATTTAGTCATTTTAATTGCACCAAATGGAAAGTTGATTTCAGTTTAACACATATGTATTGAGGGTTTACTACATGGCAATCAAAGTAGTAGACACTGGAAATATAAGGTTGAGAAAGAAGAGACTCCTATAGTCAAGGGAGTCATAGTATAATGGGTGGACAGACAAAACAAATAAAGTGTAAAGAGTAGGAATGTCTAAAATTGCTTAGGAGATTTCTTAACATTTTTGTGATTATCTGGGTTTGGATGGAGAAAAAGAAAGAACATGTTAGGAATTTCCTCAATGTACTGTATTATTCTTCCTTGGATGAGAGATCAAAGTGTTTGTTTTACCCCCACTATTTTCCCAGTGCTCAGCACACTGCCTGACATATACTATTCCCTCATGTAGCTGTTGAATGAATGAGTGAACACTAAGGACGTTTTGTCTTTAAATATACTAAAATGGTAGATTAATTTGTATCCAGTAGGACCTAGTAACAGAATATGTCAGAGCACACCATGTCCGTAATTTCAGCAATGTGGGAGCCCGAGGCATTAAGATCACAAGTTCAAGCTCAACCTGGGAGACTTAGTGAAGCTCTGTTTCGAAATTTTTAAAAGGGCTGAGAATGTAGTTCAGTGCAAAGGAGAATATAAACTCTCTCCCTAATTCATATAAAGTTGATTGCAAACCAATCCTGAATTCTTCTGAGTCAGGAAAAAATAAGTCAATGACGGATGAACCATGAATTCTGATGCGGCAACCTTGGAGGAGACAGGAAAAAAAACACTGCTATGACAGAGGAAGAAAGTTGTTTAAAAGTCAGGTTACAGACCAAAACTATTCTTGTTTGTATCACAAATATTCTTTCTGGACAAGGCTCTGAGACCCAACTCAATCCCTCTGACTTACTCAGGACAAGATTCTATAAACCACGTGTTTTATTTTGCATTAACCAAAATATAACATCATTTTGATTATTCCTGTTTGTCCCTGCTCCCCAGACATACGAGTTCCTGAGTGGTTTCTTACTTACAGCTAGCTATATCCTCCGCACTTAGAAGAGTGTCTAGCACATATCAGCGATTCAATAAATATTTGTTAAGTATATGTATGGACGTGTTCCCAGTCACAGCTATTCACAGGGAAAGAATGTTCTACACATGACAGTATCCTCTGGGATCAAAAGTGGGAGAATGGAAATACAGGCAGTTGAGCTCAATGAATAGAAAAGGGCTTGATAATAGGTTGTAGGCGTTATAGTAGATGGAGATGTAAAGCATTCATCAAAGAATCAAGTACATGATCAATCTTATATATAGGGCAACAATTAAAAGAATAACGAACAGGTCTGACACTGAGAAAAGAGATCTGGGCGA
The DNA here is from genome assembly GCA_004363535.1 of Dasyprocta punctata. Classification (NCBI taxonomy): domain Eukaryota; kingdom Metazoa; phylum Chordata; class Mammalia; order Rodentia; family Dasyproctidae; genus Dasyprocta; species Dasyprocta punctata. Next base: position 34,747 of record RJWM01008883.1, read on the forward strand.
AAACACAGTTCCTACTCGAACTGAGGAGAAAGAGAAATGTCAAAACTGTACTGAGAGGTGGAGGAGGGATACAGAGGGGGCTAGGCACTCAGTAAGCAGAAACAGACAGAAGTACAAAAATAAGCTCAAAGTGACGTCTCTGAATAAAGAATGGAACAGTTTTTAGAGGTCTGGCGATCTGAAAAAATTCAAATGTTGCAGAAAGGTCTTGCAGAACGTGAAATAAAGGAAAGTTAACATTCTCCTATCCAGTAATGACAACTTTTAGTGACGCATTCTGACACTCTTAAACTCAAGCCATTTTCAGCGTCATACAATGCAAGCAGCCGAAACTGAACCTACCGGACAATTCAGACTGTCGACACCAGAGAAACCCAAGTCACTCTTGCACCGCCTCTTCGCTCCACTTGAACACCTTGTCGTCTACACCTCATCCCTCCCTCTGCCGCCGTCTCCTCGCCTCCCACAGAGCACGTCCCATTCCTTACCTGTCCGGGTACCCTCTATGGGAACACAGGCTCAGAACCGAGGGGAGCAGGCCAGCCCAAGGAGGCCGGCTGCCGGCTTTCACAAGAGGATGGAACAGGACGCCGCCGACTTCCGTGTAAAGTGCCCCGCCTACCCGTGGCCTCCTGGGAGTCGGTCTCCTCCAATGGGAGCGGACCGTCAGGTAGCGTAGGTCGAGTTCCCAGCCTCTGGCGTTTCCCAAGAGCCGTATTGCATTCCGGGAGTGGTAGTTCCGACTGGAATATGACCTGTTCTGTCGCACACTGGGTGTATGGTGGTTGTAAGCAATGTCAAACGCTGTACAAGGATCCAAAAAACTGAGAGGTTGCAACGCAACATAGTCTACCAGCGTAGAGTCGGCAGGATAAATCAAGAGTCAAGCCGCCCCCCGCCCCCGCCATCTCCCCGCTTAGTCTCCGCAGGTAAAGTCGCCTGTTCCTTCACAAAGCAGAATCCATTTGACAGGAACTTCCTCCATTTTCGCGAGGAAGATTTCTAACTTCCTTGTGCTCTTTACCAATTCTTTATCCCATTCTTTTTCAACAATAATAAAAACAGCTATGTTTCTTTGCTGTAAACCTGCTCCACTATATCCCTACTCCCTCTTACGAAAGCACTGTAGCTTCTCTGATGAACCTTCCCTTTTCATTATTTGTCACAGGCTCCCTGCTTACTCGCTGTTTATCCTCAGTATTTAAAGACTCACATTTTCTCTTACTTAAAGCATTCTAAAGTCTCCTTTTTCAACCTCACACACCCAGCCTCCTCACCACATACAGACTTCAGCTAGTGTCTTTCTCCCTCTTCTCCATTCCAGTCAGAATTCTCAAGTGTTGTTTAAAAACAGTAGATAATTTTCAGACATTATCATACTTTACCTCTGAGAGATTTTTTATCGATTATTCCCTCTTCATTGAAACCTGTTATTCTCCTAGCATTAAGACACTAAACTCTCCAGGTTTCACTCCCACTTCGGTAGCACTGTTTTTCTTTAAAATGTTCATGGTCCTTACAGGTTCCTGACTCACCTTTTTTCTTACTCTTCACTTACTTCTTATTGATCTTAACCATTCCCTTTGCTTTGACTGTAATCTATACGGTGATTACAATAACCAATAGGAAGCCCAGACAAGACTCCTATAATCCAGAGTTAACTATTTAATAATAGCCGGGCACCTCATTCAGACACCTAAAATTTAATGTACTTCCCAACTGACCTAATACATTTCTACTCTTCTGCACCTCAAAAACCCCTCTTCTCCTCTTTCCCCTCATCCTCTTCCACTTACTCTAAATTCCATCTTAGTGAATGGCACAAGAACCCATTCAGTTGTCCATGCCAGAAAGCTGGGTATTTTTCTGAATGCTTGTATTCACTCAAAGCTCACAACTAAAAACAAACAAGCCGAATCAGTTATACCCCCTAAATATTTCATATCACTAGGCGAGCTTCAGTTTTCTCATCTTTAAAATGAGAATAATAATTGTACCTGTCTTTAAAGATTTTTACAATGGTTAATGAGCAATAGTACCAGGCAGAATATAAACATTTTAGAACAATAAGTATCTATTGAGGAAGCATTGTATTTGTCATTAGTTGTCCTTCATTAGATCTTAATTAAGTCATAAAGATAGCTAGCATTTACTTTTATTTAGTGTATATTAGAAAGGAAAAATGACAAATAGTGAGATATTTTGTGCATTACTCCACTTAATTCCTCAGTACTTTTTCCAGGCATTCCAAGAATATACTAGTGGTTGTGAGGCATTTTAATAAATTGTTCCAGTTGGGCATGATGGCACACACCTTTAATCCCAGCACTCAGG
>RJWM01008883.1:37180-70743 GCA_004363535.1 Dasyprocta punctata
AATTGTTCCTACTCTAATACACACAGGGTATAACGTACCTTACTGTATTCAATCTCTGAATGGGCTATAGACAAATTGGAGTACATTCAGGGAATTGTGGATAAAATGACCAGGGTACTAGGAACCAGAGATAATGTCTCTACACCTATAGTGTTTCTTTGCAAATTCAAATCTCGTCATGATCTGGCCCTACTCTATGTCTTCTGCTTCACAACCTACTTTTCCTACCACATACTGTTCAAGCCTGCTTCTGTACTGTGGCTGTGATGGTTACTTTTATATCAAGTTGATCATGCCATGAGTGCCTAGATTAAACATTATTTCTGGGTGTTATTGTATGAGATTAACACTTACTGTATGAGATTAAACTCTGGACTCATTAATGTTGGTTATCCTCCCCAAAGTGAATGACCATTATCTAGTCCATTGAGGGCCTGAATAGAACAAAAGGAAAAGGATTTTTTTCCCTTTTCCTGCCTCACTGTTTAAGTTGGAACACTTCATCTAATCTTCTTCTGCACTTAGACTGGGTTTTTCATATCAGTGGCTCCCTGGTTGTCAGACCCTCAGACTCACACTAGATTAAGTGCTCCCTCAGTCTTCAGTTTACAGATGGTAAAGTATGTGATTTAGTAGCCTCTAGAATCACGTGAGCCAATTCTTCATAATAAATCTCTCTATAAGATAGTTTGTTGTTTCTGTTTCTCTGGAGAACCTGAGTAAGATGAGGGCATTTATTTATGCATCTGTTCTTCCAAAGATGTACTAAGGGTCTGTTACAAACCAAGGCCTGTTCTGGATGCCAAACATATTGTAGTGAGCAAGACAGACAATATTCTTGACTATGCATTCACACATGCAGACTCCATATCTATATCTTATTTGTGCTTCAAGATCTATGTGAAGTATCATCTCTCCATTTTTTAGCAAAGTTGTGCCTCTTTTGTCAGCTTTATCCATTTTCTGCAAAAGTTCACTTTTCATATTAACATTAATTTCATTCATAGTATTGTATAAGGAGTTTTAGAGTTAGGTAGAACTGAGTTACTAGCTGTGCACATTTATACACACACACACACACACACAAGATAGATAACTATACTACTAATCTCTGTTAGTTCATCAAAAAGAACAGCTTGTGCTTTCATTGTTTGATTGTTTGATCATTTTTTCATGCCTGTATCTTGTAATCTGAACAACTACTTTGACGATAACAATATGCAATATATTAGCCAGTGTTAATCTATTATTTTGATTTGAAATTCTTCATTATTTTTATTCTTTTTTCATTGTAAAATAAAACAAATTGCCTCCATTTAAAGCTTCCAGTGCTCTGACAATAATTGATAAGAAATATTTTATGAACAAAGTTGGCAGAGGAATAAAGGTAAACACTAACAATTTATTTATTGAATATTATTTATTGAGTTTTTGTTCTGTGAAAGGTATTCATACAACAGTACACAAAATAATTTCTGCATTCTTCTGGATTGTGCTTGTTGAGTGCCTGCTAAGTATCAGTCACATTTTATTGCATTTTTTCTATTACATATGGTCTCAGTTAATCTCCCAATAACCTTGGGTAGTATCATCATAAGGTCAGTTTCTTGAAATTTTAGCAGAAGTCAGAATTTTAAAAACAATCTATAGGTATCTCCACAACACACATAAAAATATATAAGGACACAATGAACTGTGATGAGAAAACTTAGGCTTCAAAAGGTTAGATACCTTGCTTATGGTTATTAGCAAAGCCAAGATTAAAACCCAACGTTTATTTTGACTCCAAAATACCCTTTATAAAGTATAGTTCCTTCTAGGCATAGGCCCAAGCTAACTTCACAGTTGAATTAAATCTCAAAAGATGACTGTGGCAGAGACATAAAAGGGGAAATGTTACTGCTTATGCATTAAATCCTGCAGAAAAAGCTTTTTTCCAACCATTAAGTAATGATTATTCAGACTTATTATTGATATAATTTTAACTATATTATATAATTTTAGAAAGGCCCACCTTCTAGAAACCATGCCTTCCCATGAGCCAGCGGCAGCCATGGGGAAAGGGAGGAGAGTCAAGTAGCCAAATAACACCTTCCCATGAGCCAGCTAGCATGGTGGGAGACAGGAAGAGCAATGTCCCCCCCGTCCCCAGCAACTGGCTAATTCAGTGGAACTCAGGCTGAGATGATAGCAATTAAAGTACAAAAAATAACTTAATGCTTGTATTGTTTGATTGACTTTGCAGGCCTAAAGTTGGTAGTCTGAACATCTATTTGGAGGATAACAATATGCATTATAGCAACTGGGGGAATTTTCTTCTGTCTTGTTTTTGAAATGCAATGCTCTGTTCTGTTCTACTGTTTTGTTTTATTCCTGTATCTGGTAACCTGAGCAACTATTTGGAACATAACAATATGCAATATAACAGCCACTGTTAAATTCCTATCATCTTGTTTTGAAAACCTATATCGCTATTGGTTTTTGTTGTTGCTGTTGTTGTTTTTTTGGTTTGTTGGCTTAATGATTTTTCTGTTTTTTTCTCTTTAAAATGAAAAAAGGCCCACCTTCTAGAAATATGCATTTAGGAGCCATCACCATTACTTTAATTTTTTCCTACTTGCAATTAATCAGAGCAATTCAATTCAACAAACTTTTACTGAGGCATCATGTGCCAGAAAGTATGCTATGTACTAGAGATACATACTCTTAAGAAAATCAACTAATATGCATAATTGCTTTATTAAATATATGGCACAGTGGGAAAATATGTAAATGTCCTTGTGTTTTGATTTTTGCTACAACTTTGCCATTAATCATATAATTTTACTTTTTTTATTCTTATCTGTAAAATTACGAGGTTGTGTAAACTGGTCTTTAAGAATTCTTCTAGCTTTAAATTTGTATCATCTGGTTGCATTGCAATCTGGCAAAAAAACTTGCTTTAAGTGATGGCTCTTTCCTTTCAAATTTTACTGCATTCTATTTTTTGGCTCTTGGTAGTGAGGAGGAACACTATTGACTTTCACTTTCTCTTGCATGACAGTTGCAGATATCTCATACAGGTAGAAATTGCATCACAATTTGTATTACCCAAGCAGGACCATACCATGGGAAACTCTCTTCAGTGTATGATATCCAGTAGTACTATATCTATTTGTGAACATAAAATGTTTTTAAGTGTCAAAATGTAATAGACAATCACTTCTAAAGTTGGGAGACTGAACTGCCTTTTTTTCTGTGTTGAATGCTAACCCTTTGAGAAAGTAGGTAGAAATCTTGAAGATTTAGGTGTAGGCAGAGACTTCATGGACAAACCATAGACTGCATGGGAAATACTTCAAAGAATCAACAACCAGAATCTCATCTTATTAAATAGATTTTGCACATCAAAAGAAATCACCAACACAGTGAAAAGACAACCCAGAGAGTGGGAAAAAAATATTTAGCCAATTGTCTGTCTGACAAAGGACTTATATGTAGGACATATAAAGAATTGAAAAAAATCAGGCCCACCAATTCAAAAGACCCAGTCCAAAAATGGGTATCTGAGATCAATACACACTTCTCAGATGAAGAAATGCAAATGGAAAATAAATATACAAAAAATGCAACATCATTGGTCATTTGAGAAATGCAAATTAAAACAACACTGAGATTCCACCTCACTCCAGAAAGAATGACTATCATCAAGAAATCCACCACTAACAAATGCTGGCAGAGATGTAGGGTTCCTTTCTCCCTTCTCCACTGTTGGTGAGAGTGTAGACTGGTGTGTAATGGCAAGCAAAAACACTGAAGTGACACCCAGAATTTGGAGGCAGATTTATTTTACATCAATGGGTACTAACTGGAATTTTTCCAAAAATATCAGGACCTGATCTCTGGTGGTCTAGGGCCCATATGAGATAAGCAAGCGGGAAGTACAGAGGAGCCACGACTGGCACAGCTCTTGTGGTTCCCAGGGAGAGGAATCACGAGAGGGTGAGAAAATAAAGAAGAGATGAAATCTAGGATCAGGTGCAGCCTTCTTTCTCCAGATGGGAGGAAAGGAACTGCCCCCTCACTGTATTGGGTGTTTATTTATACACTTTGCAAATTAAGGTCATGTGACACCCTCTAATTCTAGCAACCCACTGTTTGGATTGTCTTGGGGCTAGGTGTTCTCTGGGATGAAGCAGCTTCTTCACATGGCTTGCCCTGGGTGCTCTTTGTTCTCAGAATGGCCATGCCCCAGCCCTACACATGTGATCACTTCCAGCATCAGTAGCTCTTTACACAGAGGCAGAATGGCTTGTCAGTTGGGGATTGGCTTAAGTAATGTGCATCATATTGACCAGCCATGCATCACAATGACCAGCCATTTCTAAGAGACAGAAGCAACCAGAACTGGAACAGGAACTATTATTTGGGCAACTAAGAAACTGAAACACCAGCTGGGGGAGGCATTTTCTGTTACAGTGCAACCATTGTGGAAATTAGTGTGGAGATTCCTCAAAAAGTTAGGATTAGAAGTCCCATTAAACTGAGCTATTCCCCTTCTGGGGATCTTCCCAGAAGAATTAAAAACATCATACATAGTGATATATGTGCACCCATGTTTATAGTAGCACAATGATGTGGGTTTTTTATAATGGAGTACTACTCAGCCATAAAGAAGGATAAACTTGAGGCTTTCTTTTTTTTGGTACCAGGGATTGAACTCAAGACCTCGCACCTGCCAGGCAGGCACTTATGCCACTGAGCTAAATCCCCAGCCCTATTTTTTTGAGACAGGGTCTCACTATGCAGCTCAGGCTGGCCTTGAACTCACTTTGTAGCCCAGGCTGGTCTTGAATTCACAATAATCTTCCTGCCTCAGCCTCCTGAGTGCTGGGATTATAGGCGTGTGCCACCATGCCCGGCTAAACTTGAGACTTTTATAGGTAAATGGATGCAACTTGAGGCCATACTCATAAATGAAATAAATCATACCCACACTTGTAAACATCATTTAGTCTCACTAGTGTGAGAAGCTGAATGAGTAAATAGTATCCAAAATGTACAATAGATACTGTGAACTGGGAAGAAACTCTTCAAAAGAAAAGAGAAACTGTGATAAGGGAAAGGTAGACAGGGAAAAGAAAAAAATATATAGATATAGATATATAAACAAGATAGTTAAAATAATTATACTACTAGTTTCTCTTAGTTCATTGAAAAGTTTGTGCTAATATCATTTGGACAATATCTCATGCCTCTATCTTGTACCATGAGTAACTACTCTGAATATAACAATACACAATATATTAATTATTGCTATTCTCCTATTGTGTTGTTTTGAAGTTCTGTTTTTTCTTCTTTTTAAAATAAAGAAAAACAAAGAAAATCTTGAGATAAATAATAAATGAGAATATAGTATAACAAACTTAAAGGATGAAGTACTATCAGTTTTAAGAAGAGTTATAGTTGTAAAACTATAAAATTTTTAAAAGATTTCAAATTACCAATTTAACCTGAGGTTAATAGAAAAAGAATGAAATAAACCCAGAGTTAGAAGAAACAATGAACTAAATATTAGAACAGAAATAATTAAAGAATAGCAAAGGAATAAGAAAAATCAACGAAAATAGAAATTGGCATATTGAAAATATCAAAAGATTAACAATTCCTTAGATTTTTAAAACTAAATAAACTAAAAACAAAAATGAAAAAAGAAGACATTACAGCTGATTCCAAAAAATGGATAATCAGAAAATAGTATGATTATGAATCAATAAAATGGATAACAAAATGGATAATCTGAAAATAGTATGATTATGCATCAACAAACTGAATAATAATAAAAAGGATAATAAGAGAACAGTCTGATTTTATACCAACAAATTGAATAACCTAGAACACATACATAAATTCTTAGAAACGTTAGACCTAACAAGACAATTAGGAGCAGAAACTATATCTGAACAGATCTATTACTAACAAGGAGATTGAATACATAACTAAATGCACCCAGACAAAAAATCCCAGGATAAAATGGCTACCCTGTAAATTTCCTCCCAAATATATAAAGAATTAGTACCCATACTACAACATAGATGAACTTTGTGAATATTATGCTAAGTGAAATAATCCAATCATAAAATGACACACACAATCTGATTCCACTTATATGAGGTATTTAGAGTAAAGAGTCATCAAAACAGAAAGTGCAATGGTGTTTGCCAGAGTCTGGAAAGAGGAAGAAATAGTGAATTTTTTATTGAATATAGAATTTCAGATTTACACAATGAAAATATTCTAGATTTTTTGCACACTAATATGAATATACTTAATGCTATGGAAAAGTATACTTTAAAATAGTTAAGATGATACATTTTGTTGCTATTTTTACCACAAATAAATTGAAATATTTTTAAAAATCCACTTCTACACTCTTGAAAAAACGTAAAATATCAATGTATCTGTCTCCAGATTCAGCAAACACCGACTTGCCATGGTAATGGATGACCTTATTGTGCTACAGTCTGACACACAGCCTCAGCACCTGGCAGGTGTCTGGAAACCCCTTGAAAAGCTAGATAAGAGGGGGTGGGCATACACCGTGAGATGGAGTTACTTTAGCTGGGATTCAGAGAAAAATTCTCAATGCACTTGGAAATTTCCCTTTGTAATTCCTTCAGAATGTCCTTTCTTTTGTTATGAATTTATTTTATTTTGTTTATTTATTTATTTTTGGTACCAGGGATCAAACTTGTGACCTCACACTTGTCAGGCAGACACTTGTGCCACTGAGCTAAATCCCCAGCCCTATTTTTCTTTTTATTAGATTCTCATTATCCCTATGTAATTCTATTGCTAACACGTGAATACACTACCTTTTGCATTCTGGGAAATTTCTTCAATCTTATCTTTAAATTCTCAAAAGCATTCTGCAGTTATTTCCATTATCCCAGGTTGTTTGATTTTTATTTGTAATACAGTCTTTAATACAGTATTTCCATTTGGTTCATTATGTACTGTTTTTCTCTTAAATCATATTGTGAAAACTTTCTACATGTTTAGTGTGCTTATTTTAAATTCTTGGTAGTATCTATTTAGTTGTTGTACTTCTAGTGAAGGCTGAAACTTAGGACTATGTAATATTTCAAGTATAAGTGTACCATAAATAATTTAATGAGTCACTTTTTGTGGACATTTAGGCTATTTGTATTGCCTTTCCTTTGTTTTTGTTTTACTTTTATTAGTGAATGTTTGCAGTACATGTTTACATTCACTGTAAGGGATTGGTACATGTACGTAACACATTTCAGTTCCATTCTTTTCCTGCTTCCTCCACTCCCTTCTATTTTTCCAGCATTTTTCCATGTTCATTCATTTGTCTTATAAGGCCTTAAAAAGTTAATTATCAACAAGTTTAGAGACCACAGCAGAGGTGATCTACAACCCTTCCTGCCCTGTGACCAGTAGTTTGTGAGAGGGAAACAGACACATGGAATTTAAATAACCATAACACTTACCCTCTGAAAGAGGAGAATGGAATGGGACTGAGCTGCCTCAGGCTGTCTCCAGGGTGGAAGCAGAAGCAGAGTCAGCAAGGCTAGACATGGCACTGGTGTTGGTAGCAAAAATAGTGAGTGGAATAATACAACCCTTCCCACCCTGTGACCAGTGGATTGAGAGAATTTAAGCAACTTTGGACTTTAGTACAGCAAGGAGTTGGACATTGACAATTGCCCCAATGCAGAGGAGATCAAAGTGGGACCAGTTGCCTCCACAGCATAGGCATGAACAAAGAATCAGCCCACAGCACCCCACCAGACCTCACCCTGCAATGAGTGGTGCAGTAGGACAGAGACATGCCAGTGGAAGTGGAACAGAGAAGGCTGACCCAACTGGGAGGAACCAACTATACACAATGAGAATGGTATCGAGCTGTCTCTGTCTGAGGGAACCACAGCAACTGGAAGAGAAACACAGAGACAAACAGGGTAAGGAGTGAGCAGGATGCCAACGACATACAGAAGGTTACCAGTATGGTTGATATATTATGTCAGCTTGAGAAGTTTAGAAATTTAACTAAGAGACTCAGCAGGGAACCAGGATCCTTACTTTGTAAACATCCTCAGCCTGTGCAAGAGGAAGGAAAGGAGATTATGTGAGTGCTACACCTGCCCTGGAGGGAAGTGGCCTGTATACAATATAAGAAAGGAAAAGAGGCTTGCTTTCCCCACCCCTCTTTTGCTTTGCTGTCTTCTGCCACCTGAAAGTGTTGCCCCTGTGCCATGCCACCTGATTTGGAGTCAGCTGATTATGAACTGAAACTGCCACAAACTGTGAGCTAAATAAACGTTTCCTTCCTTTGGGTGTTGGGTATTTTGTCTCAGCAATGAGAGAAAAGTAAGCAAGATAGTTACTGACTGAAGCCTCAACCCACATATGGAGGCCATTCTCAGCCCTTCACACAGCACTAATCCAACTGCAGACTTGGCTGGGTTATTCAGCACTTTCAGGGTCTGATGTGGGATCTACCACAAAATTGTGGACACCATAAGAATTTCATTTTTTTGTTTGTTTCATTTTCCTTTTTTTGTCTGTTAGTTTTTATTTGTTTAGGTTGTTTAGTTCTTTACTTTTTGCTCTGTTCTATTCATCTTCATTCTCTTTCTTCAAATATCACTCTTGATTTTATGATATTTTCATGTGAGTGAACATTGTGTCTAGCCTTTCTGATACACTTCAATAACCTTTTGCTTTTCCCTTCATTCTCTCTCTCCTGTCCCCTTCTCCAGTTTCTTAAAGGCTGTGTGATCATCCTTTGTCCTCCATCCTTGCTGCTACTATATTTCTCTTCATTTATCTCACCATTTTGTCCCCTATCCCTCTTAAATTTCCCCACCACAGGATAAAATTACTCTTTTAAGGGAAAACTCTTAGCATACACATTCCTGCATAAGGTTAGATTTTGTGAACTGTAGATCTTGGCCCTATGGTAAAAGATACCAAATTAATAGTTACTACAGATTGTCAGGTTCTAGGCTGTGCTTGATGCTATTGTTATTACTAATTGTACTACTTTAACCAGGATTTCATACCTGTTGTAATGTTGTTCTCCCTTATATGACAACACTGTGATTGGGGTCATAACCATCAACATAGTCCAGTACCAAAGGACTGGGTGCTGAACCAAATAAATAGATAGCAACATCTCATCCTTAACAAATTGGGAATGTAGGATCTTGGGAAAGTTGTGAAGACCAAGAACCAACTACATTTAGAAGACATCTCTAAGGAACAGAAATTCCCTAGGGAAACATCAATACTAGTGCTAAAACTATGTACTATAAGAAATTTACACAGTTGCCTGGGTCCCAGGAGATCCAAGATCTGCCTAGCCCAACATCCCAGTGCAATCCATCAAGAGAGTGCCCGACCAGGTACATGGGTCCCAGAGGAAAATGACAAAATTAAAGAGCAAGATGCAGTCTCAGACCTCCGGCCCACCAAAAACAAATCCAGGAGACACTGAAATGGGAGACATTGGAATTCACACAATTGAACTATCTGAAATGATAGCAACTGAAGTAAAAAACAACTCTATGAAGCTATAGAGGAAATCAGATCAGAAATAATCTCTCATTTGAAAAAAGAAATGACAAACATTATGAAAGAAATGTTGACTATATCTAAAGAAGATGTAGATAAAAAATAGAGGAACATAAGAAAATGATAGAAACCTTGAATAAACAACATAAGAAAGAATTAGAATGCATGAAACAGATTCAAAGAGATATTCAGGAAATTAAAAATTCCATCGTGAGCTGGCAAAACTGATTGAATGAAGCTGAAGATAGACTCTCAGACCTTGAAGACAGGATGGAAGCTATGATCATGAAAGGAAAGATCTCTTAAAATAAGGAACCAAGAAACAATAATTCAACAGTTGCAAGATGATGCAAAGAGAAACAATATAAGACTGATAGATGTAAACAAAACAGCAGGAGACAACACTAATGACATAAGAAGACTATTTACAGAAATGAAAGCAGAAAATTTTCCAACCATGGGAAAAGAATCTGACATACAGATAAGTGAAGCATATAGAACTCCAGATAGCCATAACCAAAATAAATCTTCACCAAGACATATGCTAAGATTCCATAAATTTGGCACAAGAACATAACACTAACAGCTGTCAGAGAAAAGAAACAGATCACCTATAAAGGAAAACCTATAAGAATCACTTCAGACTTCCCAACACAAACCACTGAATCAAGAAGAGCTTGGAGTGAAAATTTTCAAGTCCTGAAAGAAAACAACTTTCCACCCTGCAAAACTGTCTTTCAGAATCAGTGGAGAAATAAGATACTTCCATGACAATGAACAACTGTAGAAATTCATGACCATCAAAACAGTTCTACAAAATGTTCTGAAGGATATTTTAGAAAATGATGAAGAAGACTATAATCCCCAAAATGCAAAAGCAAAGAATTCACCAGGCAAAAAAGCAATTAAACAGAAGAGACAGACATGAAACCATCAGAAAGAAAATAAAATGTCAAGGAGAAGTCAACAGTTAACATGTGTTACAATCAATGTAAATAGTGACAATTTACCAACAAAAAGGAAGCCTGGGAGAATGGATTACGAACCAAGAGCTAACAATATGCTGTATACAAAAAAATATATTTAACTAACAAAGAAATTCATAGACTGAAAATCAAAGGATGAACAACAATACCCCATGAGACAGGAACAAAGAAAAAAGCAGGGATAGCTATTCTATTTGTTAACTTCAAGACAAGACTGATGAAAAGACACAGAGAAGGTAACTACACACTTGTTAAGGGAAACTACAGGAAGAAGAGTTAACCATCATAAATATATATGCACCAAATACAGGTGTACCCAGTTATATAAAACAAATATTAATGAACATGACAAATTAAATAAGTACTAACACAGTTGTAATGTGAGCCCTTAATACCACACTGTCACAAATAGATCAACCAGATCAAAAAAATCAACAAAGAAATATCAGAACTAGACCAAACCTGTGAACAAATGCACTTAGTAGATATCTACAGGGTGTTTCACCCATATGACATCAGAATTCACATTCTTCTCAGCTGTACATGGTATGTTATCCAAAATAGACCACAAACTAGCTCATAGAATTAAGTAAAGGCAAAGGAATTGAAATTATCTCATGTGTATTATCTATCTGACCACAGTGCAATGAAATTGGAAACCAACGGTAAAGGAAACCACAAAAACTCTAAAACACATGGAAATTAAATAACACTCTATGGAACAACAAATGGGTCACAGATGAAACTAAAGAAATCAAACAGTATCTACAATTAAATGATAATGCCAATACAACATACCAGAATTTATGGGATGCAATGAAAGCAGTCCTAAGTGGAAAATTGACAGCAGTGAACACTTGCATCAGGAAAACATAACAAGCTCAAAGAAACAACTTAATGCTGAATCTCAGACTTCTAGAAAAAGAAGTACAAGTAAAACCCAAAGCTCATACAGGGTAGGAAATTATAAAGATCAGAGCAGAAATCAATGCAACTGAGACTAAGAAAAAAATACCAAAAAGAATCAATGAATCAAACAGTTGGTTCCTCGAAAGGTTAAATAAAGTTGCCAAAATATTAACCAACCTTATCAAAAAAGGAAAGAAAATATTCAAATTCATATAATTATGAATGAAAAGGGTGAAATCACAATTCTGATCTTCAGAAATTCAGAAGAGCATCAATACCTACTGCAAGAACCTATATTCTAATAAGGTGGAAAACACAGAAGAAATGGACTTATTCCTAGATACATGTAAATAGCTAAAGTTGAATCAAGAAGATATAAAAATTCTAAATAACACAATATCAGTCAATAAAATAGAAAACGTAATTAAAAACTTCTCAACAAAGAAAAGTCCAGACTCTGATGGATTCATTGCTGAATTTTATGAGAAATTAAAAGAAGATCTAATGCCTTTTTTCATGAAATTCTTTAATAAAATTGAAAGGGATGCAATACTCCCAAAGTCATTCTTGGATGCAAGTACTACCTTGATACCAAAATCACGGAAGATCTAACCATAAAAGAGAACTACAAGCCAATCACCCTGTTGAACATAGAGCAAGGAATGCTCAATAAGATACTAGCAAACAATGCAGCAAATCATCAAGAAGATAATACACTATTACAAAGTAGGATTCATCCCAGGGATGCAGAAATGGCTCAAGTTATGCAAACAATAAATGTAATACACCATATCAACAGAGCCAAAGACAAAAAATGCACAATCATCTCAATAGGCACAGAAAAAGCATTTGACAAAGTCCAAAACCCATTTGTGATAAAAACTCTGAAGAAAATTGGAATAGTTTGTCTTTATCTCAATTTGATAAAAACCGTCTATGACAAACCAACAGCCAACATCACACTGAATGGTCAAAAACTGAAAGCTTTCACTCTAAAATCAGGAACAACACAACAATATCTACTACCACCATTCCTATTCAATGTAGTTTTGGAAAACTTAGCCAGAGCAATTTAGATAAGAGTAAGAAATAAAATGAATACAGATTAGAAGGGAAGAAGTTAAATTATCATTAATGCAGATGACATGATATTCTACATAGAAAACCCCAAAAACTCCACCAAAGGACTTCTACATTTAATAAACAAATTCAATCGCATAGCTGGATACAAAGTCCACACTCAAAAAATCAATAGCACTCCTTTACACAAATACCAAATGCACTGAGAAAGAAATTAGAGAAACCGCACATTTCACAACAGCATAAAAAAATGAAATATGTAGGAATCAAATTAACAAAGGAAGTAAAGATCTCTACATTGTAAAGTACAGTACTCTGAAAAAGGAGATTGAAGTGATAAACAGAAAATGGAACACTATCCCTTGGTAATGAGTAGGAAAAACCAACATAGTAAAAATGGCCATACTTCCAAAATTGTTGTACAGATTTAATGCAATCCCACTCAAACATTAGTTTTAGATTTATATTCATTTGTCCAATTATACCCTCGTCTACACCTTGTACAGACACCAGGTTTTGTTAGAGGAACAGATAATGGCTGTGTTGTCCTCACAGGTGCAGAAGAGCAATTTCGGGCAAAATGTCCCTTGAATCCGCAGCTGGAACAAGTAACCCTGATCTGTTCCCCTTCTGTAGACTTTGGATGAACAACCTGAGTGATAGCAGCTGCCAAGGCAGCCCCCTGCCCATATGAGTGGCCACTGTCTGCACAAATTCAAATAATCTCTGCCAGTGTAGCCCATTTTTTGTGGGCTCGTAAAACCACTTTACACTATTGCATTTTCAAAGGCTAACTCTTGAACTATTAACTTGCTAGCCTCTGTATTCCTTATAATCCTCCTACTAGCCTGCAACAAGTGTGCCACAAAACCTTGAAAAGGTTCATCAGGAACCTGATGAATGGAAATCAAATCAAGGGATGTCTTACCTTTTGAAGGAAGCTCCCTCCAAGCCCATACATGTAGTATCTATTTTAATCTGCTCGCACACTTGCAATTCAAAAGTAAGTTGATTATTTGTGGCAGCAAAGGCACTCTTACCAATCAACAAGTCTTTTGTAATGGCTATTGTGAGCAGCATTGTGCATGGCCTGATCCACACAATTCAAAAAGAATTTCCTTTCCACAAGAAATAATTCCCTGAACTTAAACTCACTTTAGCTATTCTTTTCCAATCATTTGAGACCATAATCTCTTACCCTAAGTGCTCTATTAAACCCAGGGTAAAAGGGCCATGGAATCATGGGTAGGGGTAGTATGTTTTAATTCCTCTAGGGTCTTAAGATTATAGCTGTATGAATATGTATAATTTGTTCCAAGTTATTGGAGGCTTTAAGTTCAGGAACCAGGTAAATATGTTGAAAACCCTCCATGGCCTCCCCCGCTCATCAGTCTTTCTTAAATACCAATTGCAAGGGAGAGAGAGAAAATGGTTCCACTCCCTGAGAGGAGGAAGTTTCACCCTGCAGTGCAGCAAAAGTTCTCTGAGCTGAAAAGGCAGAAATCTCTACTTGTGGCTCAGCTAAACTCATCAGGCATTGTAAAATAGAATTTGCCATGAAACATTTGTCCAGTGAGGAAGGACCATTTTTGCCTTCCACCACTCCTTCCCTATCTAACTGAATAAAATCAGAGGGTTTAAACTCTATTGTGGGAGCTACTGTTCTGCCATCATTTTTCTGCTTAGGACTTGGTTTTAAAGTAATGCTTCCAGCCAAATCCTTTGTGGTTGACTCAACAAGTGTACAACTATTAAAACACTCCCTTATGCAAATCCACAAAATTAAAGTAAATACAGGAATCAATAATACAACAAACAGTTCCATATACATTTGTGGTTTTTTTTTAAACATTTGTGGTTCTTGAAAAACACCTGATAAAATCAATACAACTTTCTCCCTTTTGTTTCTCATGAGCTTGTTTTTCTCTTTGGCCCTAGTGATCCTGCTTTTCTCTTTGGCCCTAGTGAACCTGTTTTTCTCTTTGGCCCTAGTGAGCCCATTTTTCTCTTTGGATTCTCTTGCCTCAAGTTTTATATCTGATGGTATCAATATCAATACATCTCTGTGATTAATATTGATACTATCAATGCACTTCTCCCACTTTTGTGTGCACAATAAGAAATGTGCCCTCACCATTTCTTCTTACCCCAGTCAGGTGCCAATATGCTGCATCCTGCACAGCTTTCAAAGTTCCTGGGAGGAAGGACAGTGAGAGGATGGAGAAATAAAGATAACAGACAGTACACAGAAAACTGAGGTCAAGTGGAGCCCTCTCTCCAGATAGGAGGAAAGGAACTGCTCAACCACTGAAGTGCATTTATTTACACATTTGGGAAGTTGATGTTAGGTGAAACCCCTTTGCCTAACAACTAGCTTGTCTCTCACATCCTGTATGAGTGGGATTAGAACATCTGTTCACTTGGGGAGCTCCATGCTCTCAGGGCATTCATTGGGTGTTCCGTGCTCTTGGCTCAATCACTAGCTCAGCAGCTCCTGATAAACCAGCAAATGAAAATATTTTATTTTTCTATTAGTTTGGAAAGAGTAAAAATGGAATGGTTTGATAAGGATATGCAATAACAAAAAATAGAGTTATTCCCTGCTTTTCAAGTCTTTTTGGTGGCCCTTTTTACTTTTTGCTTCATGTGAAAAGGCAAAACAGTGGGTTTTTGAATTCACATCATTTGGAGAATTTTTTTAAAGAGAATAAAACCTAACAAAGCAAAACAGAATAAAGCCAATCAAGACAAAACAGTGACAGTGATACAGAACTTCAAAACAGGATAATACAAAATCTACAATGGCTACCACAGCAACTCTAGTTATCTTCACAATAGTTTTCCATACTATTGTGAAGACATAGCAAAATCGAATAAACTAAAACCAATTAAAACAGTACATTAAATAAAACAAAACAGCAAATCAGAACAAAACTAAACAGTGAGAACAATATTGGATTTCAAAAACAAGGCAGAAGGAAATTCCCCATATTTGCTCTATTGCATACTGTTATCCTCCTAATAGATGCTCAGATTACTGGCCTTAGGCCTACAAAGTCAATCAAGAATACAAGCATTTAGTAGTTTTTGTACCTCAGTTGCTATCAACTAAGCCTGTCCTCCGAACCAGCTGGTAGCTTATGGGGGTTGGGGGTGGGGCTTCCTGATTCACAGCCTATGTGCCAGTCGGCTTATCAGAAGGGTGAACTGACTTCTCTCTTCCTGGGCCCTGCGTGGCTTGCACGACTTATGGGAAGGGCAAATTGGCTTCTTGTTGTACTCCTCCCAGACCCAGTATGGTTTCTGCCAACTCATGGGAGGCGTGAACTGGCTTCTGTCTTCCTGGGGCCCACATCAGAACACCTACACTTAAAATAATGAAGTCCATTGTCTAAAATTAGGCCATAATAAAGTTAAGGGATGCTTACTTGGCAGGTATGAGGGTCCAGGTTTAATCTCCATTACCAGAGAAAGGACAGGAAAGCGGGAGAGAGGAAAAGGAGGAGGGAAGAGGAAGAGGAGAGGAACATATGGAGAATTTTTTATGCCCATTATCTTATACTATGAGTAACTACTTTGAAGATAAAAACATGCATGTATTAACTATTGTTATTCTCCTATTATTATTATTACTATTATTATTTGTGGTACTGGGGATTGAACTCACAGGGCAGGCGCTTAAGCCACTGAGCCAAACTCCCAGCCCTGGTTTTTTGAGGCAGGGTCGCACTGTGTAGCTCAGGCCGGCCTTGCGCTCACGTTGTAGCCCAGGCCGGTCTCAAACTCACAATGCTCCTCCTACCTCAGCCTCCCGAGTGCTGGGATTAAAGGCGTGCACCACCATGCCCAGCTATTCTCCTATTATTTTGATATGAAATTTGGTTTATTTTTTCCATAAAATAAAAAATGTCTTTTTGTGTATGTGTGTGCTGTATTGTGTGTATGGATATATTTCCCTTTTTTTGAGACAGAATCTTGCTATGTATTTCAGGCTGGATTTGAACTCACCATGTAATCTAGGTTGGCCTCAAATCTTGCCTCAGCCTCCCAAGTTCTGGAATTTTAGGCATGCACCACCTCACCTGGTCATGTGTATGTAAATCCTATATCCATTTCTGTGGAGTTTTTGATTGTCCTTAATTTTTTACCCATTGAAATAAATGAAATCCTAGTTTCACAGATATAATCAACAACCATAGTATCTTTTGTAGTGAACATGATAAACAACATGATAGTGCTAAAATGTTAAATGATGAGAATGAGAAAAAATATAAGAAGATTATTTGGGATGAAGCTTATATCTCTACCAGTCATTTTGGCTATTCTTTGTTTATTGGTCTGTTTAGTGAAAAGTGAAACTGCAGAATTAGAACTCTATTTAACCTATTTCTCAGTCTTTTTTTTATTTTAAAGATAGTAAAAATCCAACAGAACATAACAGAACAAAGTCAATCAAAACAAAGCAGTAGAACTGGTACAGAACTTTGAAGAAAAATAATGTGAATACAATAGCTACTATAGTATATCTTGTTATCTTCAGAATAGCTGACCATTCCAACAGGTATAGTAGAATTGAAGCAAAAACAAAACAGAATAAAACCAATAAAAACAGAATATAAAATAAAGAAAGAAAAAAAATGATCAGAGTAAAGCAAAACAGTGAGACAAGACAGAAGAGAATCCCCCATATTTGCTACATTGCCTACTGTCATCTTCCAAAGAGATGCTCAGGTTGGTGACCGGAGGCCTGCAAAATCTACAGAACAATACTAGCATTTAGTTGCTTAATGTTCCTTAGTTGCTATCAATGTAGCCAGACCTTTGAACCAGCAGGTTGCTTACGGTGGGTGGTGGGTGGGTGTGTTTCGTTCTTGATTCCAAGCCCGCGTGCGTGCCGGTGCCACCCTGGCCCAGCGGGGTGGGTCCTGAAAGGGCCCATTCTCGTTCTCCTCTGGGGGTCCATGCCAGTCGCCCAGTCCCCCAGAGGGCAGATCAGTTGCCTCGTGGTTAACCTATTTCTCCTACTTTAGAAATAGTTATAATCACTCGCTTTTCATGAATTATTATTGCACAATTTTAAATATCAGTAAATCATTGTACCTTAAGAAATAAAGAACTGGAAAAATGAAATAAATGATATCAATCTTTGTAGTTCTATCTGTAGTGTTCTTTTCCTTCAGTGTTAGGAGTGTGAACTCTATAAACCTGATGAGTGATAGGCAATTTGAAATTTCTTTGTGACCTTGTGCTGTTGATGTTTTAAATATGAGCATACAGTGGACAATTTGATTTCCCATGTGTATATTGATTTCTTTGAAGAAGCGAGGAACCACTTTTGAAGACCATCCAGTGAGAGAATACCCAATATATATTTCTTGTTTACATTTTTTTCAGTTGCCAGTAACCTATAAATGCTTCAGTTTCCAGATCTGTTGAACCAATATCTTTTTCCTCCATCATTCTTCCTGTACTCATCTGTCAGGAGTTGTGTAAGCCCTAGTGAAATACCATATGTAAAGAGCTAAGAGTGCTCCAGAGGAAAAGGGTGTGCCAATAGATAATTCATATCATATAACTACTCCCTGTTATTTGGCCTGAAAATTGCATTGATAGGCAATAATCTTCTCTACACTAGACTTTTTAAATAATCACACATTTTGAAGTGTTACATGAACTTTTCCAGAAGCATAATACTGACCAAAGTGCTGAGTGGTAATAGACCAATTTGGTCTTCCTGTGGTAAGCAAAAAGACAGTATAAATTGAATTATAACATATTCACACCATCAAATATTATTTATCCATTATATATATATATACACACACATATTTGTATGTGTGTGTGTGTGCTTGAGACAAGGTCTTACTATGCAGTTCAGGCTAGCCTTGAATTCACTATGTAGCCCAGGCTGGCCTTGAACTCATGACAATCCTCCTGCCTCAGCCTCCCAAGTGCTGGGATTACAGGCATGTGCTTCCACACTGTGTGGAATAAGGTATACTTTTATCACTTGGAAGGATTTTTATAAGTTATTCAAAAGCAAGAGACAAAAAATGTGCTTAATATAATTCCATTTTGTGAGTTTATATTCATGTATGTACATGTATAACTGTTTGTATATTGCATACATAAGCATTAAAAATATGTGAAAGAATATGTAGTATTTTGTTGCATTGATTCTAGGGTGGGGATTAGTGTTGGGAAGAGAAGGAGTGTTCATTTATGTAAGAATATTCAACAAATCTTAATCAATAGCTTTACCCTTTACTGAACAAAATAAAAACCTTAAGAATATTTTAATTCTGGTCATGCCCTTTCTGCTTTATTCTATATTACTCAGTATTTTGTTATATGCTATTTTGATAAAACAAATCAGACATTATTATTGTTTATATAGTCAATATTTATTTGTATTCATTTTCTCATGTGATTACCATTATCCTTGTTCAATATTATTTTTTGCATCTCACATCATTTATCTGAGATTGTTTTCCTTCTAAATAAATGCTTCTGAATTTCCTTTGTTGACAATCTATTGATGATAAACATTATTAATTTAATTGATTTAAAATTTTTCTACTTCATCTTCAATCTGGAAAGATAGTTTTGGCTAGGTACACAATGGTAGGTTGTCAATGATTTTCACTAGATATGTTGAAAATATTTCATTTTCTTCTGGTTCAATTACTATTTTTGAGAAATCAATAGTCTAACTTCCATTTCATTTTAGAATTATATTTGTATTTTATTTATAGTTGCTCTGGTGATTTTCCCTTTGTCTCTGAAATTCTATAGTTGCAATATATACTTAAGTGTGGGTTTCTTTTCATTTATCTTGCTTTGGATATATTGAGATTATTTAATATGAGAAATTATATCTTTCAATAATTTTAGAAAATTCTCAGCCATTATATTTTTAATATTGCCCTTTTTCACTCTAATCTTCCAGAGTTCTAATTAATCATACATTCGATATTATCAGTTTCTTGTTAATGATACTTGGTGTCTTTTTCACACAATTTCATTGTCTCATTGTATTCCATTTGAATTTTTTTCAGATCCAGGTTCCAGTCCACTAATTTTCTATTAAGAAGTGTATACTACTGTACAAAAACTAGATGGAATTATAACTATAATAACTAAAGGTAAGTAAAAACTTTCTATTATTCACAATCTAGGTACAAGAAAAGTAAATATTCATGAATAGGACTACATAAAAATGAAATGAACTCTTGCATGGAAGGAAACACTAAAAAAATGTAGAAATCAAATGAAAACTGGGAAGTAATTTGGAACATATAGCAAGGTGAAGAGCTGCAATATACAAATAATTCTCAAAAAATCAAAAGAAAAAAGCCCAAAATGTTGATAGAAAAATAGAAGTCGTGAACTGATAAGTCACATAAAAGATGTGAAAATAACTTTTACACATAAATATTACAATATGCCTTGGTAATAGTGAGGGAAACTCTTGCATATTATTTCTAGAATGTAAACTGGACCAATTATTTTGGAAGAAAATATGAGTGAATTAACAAACTGTGATACATCTGTGCCACAGACCACTTTGCTGTTGCAAAACAGAATGAGAAAAATATCTATAAATCAATGTGGGAGTAATTTCCAGAATATATTTTAAGTGAAATAAAGTTCAAAAATGATATGTTATTTCTCATATGAAAAGAAGGGAATGGGTGGCTTACAGGGACTGGGAGGCTAGGCACAAAGAGCTGCAGTCATTAGGGACTCTTGGTGAGGCCATTGGGGACTGAGAGGCCACACATAGAGACCCACAGCCTTCTGGGTACCCTTGGTAAGGCCCACAGAGACAGGGAAGCTACACCCAGTGACCTGCCCACACATGGGAACTATGGTGGGTGAGGTCTACAGGAACAGAGGCAATGCACAGAGACCAGCAGCCATCAGCAGACTCTTGGTGAGGCCTGTGGGGTACCAACAATCACACCCAACAAACTGCCTACACCAAGGAACCCTTGCTAAGGCCCACAGGGACTGGATAGCCATGCCCAGAGACCCACCACCATTGGCATCCCTCAGTAAGGCACACTGTGGGATGGGCCACAAGGACAGGAAGCAACTAGGACTTGACATCTGTCTGATCTGGAGGAACACAGGAAAATGCCAAAACAAAAAAACAAAATCCAATCTCACACTCAAACCCATCCAGAACAAGTCCAGGAGACATAGATATTGAAGAAACTGGAAATCACAGACATGAAATTTCTGAAACAATAGCAACAGAAGTAAAGAAACAACTCCATGAAGTTGAAAAGGAAATCAGATCACAAAAAATCTCTCAGGTAAAAAAAAAAAAGATAAATGTGGTGAAAGACCTGCTGAGCATATGCAAAGAAGACACAGATAAAAAAAAATAGAGGAACATCAGGAAATGACTGAAACCTTGAATGAACAATATAGGAAAGAATTAGAATACATGAAACAGATTCAAAGAAACATCCAGAAAATCAAAAATTCTATCAAAAGTTGGCAAAAATGCATGAATGAAACTGAAAATAGACTCTCAGACCTTGAAGAGAGGATTGCTGTGAGTGATCATTAAAGATCACTTAAACCTAACAAGGAATCAGGAAATAACAATTCAACAGCCTCAAGATGATGCAGAAAAAAACCCAAGCAATATAACACTGACAAGGGTCAATGAAAAAAGGAGGTATCAACACCAATGACATGAAAAGTCTATTTGCAGAAATAATAGCAGAAAATTTGCCAATCAAGGGAAAAGAATCTACCATACAGATAAGTGAGGCATATAGAACTCCAATTAGCCATAACCAAAATAAACCTACACCCAGACATATAATAATCAAGTTTCAAGAAATTCAGCACAAGAGTACAATATTAAAAGCCATTGGAGAAAAAAAAAATAAACCAGATCATCTATAAAGGAAAGCCTATTGGAATCACAGTAGACTTCTCAATACAAATCATTAAGTCAAAAAGAACATGCAGGTAATTATTTCAAGTCCTGAAAGGAAACAACTTCCAACCCAGATTGTTGTACCCTGTAAAACTATCTTTCAAAATTAATGGAGAAATAAGATACTTCCACAACAAAGAACAACTGAAGCACTTCATGACCACCATAGCAACACTACAATGAGCACTCAAAGATATTCTAGAAAGACATAAAAAGCACCACAATCCCAAGAACAGCAGAAAGAAACCAAGCAGGGCAAGTGATTAAACAGAGGGGAAAAGTAGGGAACCAGCAGTAGGAACATAACATGACAAAGATACAACAATACATATAACTTTTAACCATTAATATAAATGGCCTGAATTCACCAATCAAAAGAAACAGACTGGCACATTGGATCAAGAAACAACATCCAACAATATACTGTATACAAGAAACACATTTAACTCAAAAAGAAATTCAAAAACTGAAAGTCATGGGATGGAAAACAATACTCCATGTGACAGGAACTCAGAAAAAACCTGAGATAACTATTCTTTTTGAGGACAACGTGAACTTCAAGAATGATTAAAAGAGATAAAGGTCACTGCATACTTGCTAGGGGAAAACTTCAAGAAGAAGAGATGACAATCATAAATATTTGTGCACCAAATATGGAAGCAACAAACTATATAAGACAAATATTAATAGACATGAAAAATCAAATAAACAATAACACGGTTATAACAGGAGACATTAAAACCCCACTGTCACAAAGAGACGTATCAACCAGACAGAAAATCAGCAAACAAATAACAGAACTGAATCAAACTTGTGAACAAATGAACTCAGTAGATGTGTAAAGAGTGTTCCACCCAACAACACTGGAATACACATACTTCTCAGCTGAACATGGGATGTTTTTAAAAATAGACCATACACTAGCCCACAGAATATGCTTAAGTAAATGCAAAGGAATTGAAATTATCCCATGCATATCATCAGACCATAGGACTATGAGACTGGAAATTAATGACACAAGAAACTTCAAAAACTCCAAAAGCACATGGAAATTAAATAGCACCCTATTGAACAGTCAATGGGTCACAGAGGAAATTGAAGAAGAAATTAAACAATATATACAATCAAATGAAAATGAAAATACAACTTACCAGAATCTGTGGGATGCAATAAAAGCAGTTCTCAGAGGAAAATTTACAGTGGTGAACTCTGACATCAGGAAAGCTGCATGACCAAATATAAACAACCTAATGCTACACTTCAGACTTTTAGAGACAGAAGAACAAGTCAAGCCCAAAGCTCAAAGAAGGGAGGAAATTATACAGATTAGAGCAGAAATGAATGCAATTTAGACTAAGAAAACAATAGAAATAATTAATGAATCAGAGTTGATTCTTTGAAAGAATAAAAAAATTGATAAGCTGCTAGCCAACCTTATCAAAAAAAAAGGAAAGAAAAAACTGAAATTCATGCAATAAGGAATAAAAAAGTGAAGTCACTAGAGTTCCTGTGGAAATACAGAAGATCATCAATACTTACTTCGAAAAATGTTACTCAATGTGCAGGCTGCTGCCAGAGTGGGACAGCCAGACCCAAGCCTCACTCCATGACTCAGTGCCATTCACAGACTGTGGAGGGAGAGAACCAGGCCTCAGCAGGAGGTGATCCCCATCTGGAAACCAGCATCATGCATGGGCTGCTGCTGGGGTGGGGGACAGCCAGACCCAAGCCTCTCTCCATGAGTCAGCACCATTCATGGACTGTGGAGGGAGAGAACAAGGCCTCACCAAGAGGCAATCACTGCCAGGAAACCATATCATTTTCATTGTTTTGTTGGGTTGGGTTTTATTCTCTTTTGTTTTGTTTGATTATGTTAAATCTGATGGCATGAACAGCTATTTGAAAGATAGCAAGACACATTACGGTAGCCATTTTGGATTTACTATTGGCTTGTTTTGAAGTCCTTTATTGTATTCATTGTTTTGTTTTTATTGTTTCTATTCTATTCTGTTCTGTTTTATTTTTACTATGTCCAAAGGTATCTGCAGCTATTTTGCAGACAACAAAAGGCATTATGGTAACTATTGTTGATTTTGTAAGATTTTGAAGTCCTGTATCACTTATACTGGTTTATTTTGATTGGTTTTATTCTGTTTTACTTTCCTTGGTTTTATCCTCTTTAAAAAAAACTTTACTCTCATAAGAACAAAAACTCAGAAGAAAACAGATTTCTAGAAACATATGACTTTCCAAAGCTGGATCAAGAAGATATAAAAATTTCAAATAACACAATATCAGTTAATGAAATTGAAAACAAAATTTAAAAATTATCAACAAACAAAAGCCCACAGTCTGATAGATTCATGACTGAATTCTACAAGAAATTTAGAGAAGCTCTACCATGAATATTCCTTAAACTCTTTAAAGAAATTGAAAGGGAAGTAATTCTCCCTAACTCATTCTGAGAGGCAAGTATTACCCTGATACCAAAACCAGAGAAAGAGCCAACCAAAAAAGAGAACTATAGGCCAATGTTCCTATTTAACATGGATGCAAAAATTCTCAATAGCATACTAGCAAACAGAAAGTAGCAAATCAAGAAATTTATGCAAAATGACCAAGTCAAATTGATCCCAGGAATGCAGGGATGGTTCAAGACACATAAATCAATAACTGTAATATACCATACTAACAGAACCAAAGACAAAAATCACATGATCATCTAAATTGATGCAGAAAAAACTTTTGATAAAATCCTGCACCCATTCATGATAAGAACCCTACAGAAAATTGTAATAGATGGTCTTTACCTCAATCTGATAAAGGCCATCTATGGCAAACCAAGAACCAACATCATACTAAATGGACAAAAAGTGAAAACTTTCAACCTAAAATCAGGTACAAGATAAGGATACCCACTATCACCACTCCTACTCAATATAGTTCTAGAAATGTTAGCCAGAGCAATTAAACAACAGACAGAAATAAAAGGAATGAGGATAGGAAAGGAATAATGATAGAAAATTAACATTATTTGCAATGACATAATATTCTACATAGAAGACCCCAAAAACTCCACTGAAAGACTTTTAGATTTAATAACCAAATTCAGTTGCATAGCTGGATGCAAAGTAAAAACTCAAAAATCAATAGTGTTACTGTACCCAAACAACAAGCTCATTGAGAGGGAAGTTAGGGAAACCACACACTTCACAATAGCATCTGTATCAGTCAGGGTTTACTAAAGAAGCAGATATAACACAAAATATAAGAAATTAAAAGATTGGCTTACAATGATGAGTCACAAAGTTGAATAAGGGAGCGTGAAGAGGGTATCTGCAAGCTGAAGGATGAAGGGTCCAGCCCAAGGGCTGGAGCTTACTGCAGTGTCCTCAAGCCCATATCAGGAGGCAGTTGGGTATATGATGGCACGCTGAAGAATCTATAATCGAAGGCTGAAGAGTCTACGACGAAGGCTGAAGAGTCTATGACAAAGCCGAACAGTCTGTGCTAGAAGCCAGGAGATGATGTCCAAGCTGAAGACAAAGACTGGAGCTCCTCTGAAGAAGCAGCCATCAGTCCCTCTTCATTTGCCTTTTATTGTATGTATGCTCCCCTGGAGTGGGTGTGTAGCACTCACACAATCTGCCTGCACTCCTTTTGCACAGGCTGAGAATGTTACAAACTAGAGACCTGGCCCCTTGCTGAATCACTTAGTTAAACTTCTGACCTTCTCAAATTGACACAATGAACAATATCCTAGAACAGTAGCTGCTTGTTCTCTACACCCCAGGATGTAGAGCTGCTGAGTTACTTAAGTTTCTAGACTTCTCAAGTTGACACAATCTATAACCATAACAGCATCAAAAAAATGAAATACTTAGGAAACAATATAATAAAGGAAGTAAGAGATTTATACATTGAAAATTACAGTACTCTGAAAAAAAGGAATTGAAAAAGATTTCAGAAAATGGGAAGATGTTCCTTGTTTATGAATAGGAAGAGCAAACATTGTGAAAATGACCATAATCTCAAAATTGTTATATAGATTTAATGCAATTCCAATCAAAATACCATCAATGTACCTCACAGATCTAGAGAAATCATTCCTAAACTTCATCTGGAAGCAGATGTCTAGAATAGCAAAGGCAAACCTGGGCAACAAAGGCAAGGCAGGAAGCATCACAATCCCTGACAAATGAAATTATACTACAAAACTAGTGTGATAAAATCAGTATGGTACTGTAAAAAAAAAACAGACCTAATGATCAGTGGAACAGTACAGAAGATGTAGACACAACCACAAACACACTCAGCCATCATATCTATGACAAAGGGACCAAACATGTTCACTAGAAGAAAGATATCCTCTTTAATAAATGGTGCAGGAAAAACTGGCTTCCACATGTTGAAGACTAAAACTACACCTGTGTCTATTACCATGCACTAAAGTCAAAATAGATCAAAAAATTAAAACTGGAACACTAAATCTACTGAAGGGCAAAATAGGCAGAAATCTTGAAGGCATAGGAGTAGGCAGAGAGTTCATAAACAAAAATCAAACCGCATGGGAAATACTTCAAAGAATCAACAACTGGGATTTCATCTTATTAAAATATTTTTGTATGTCAAAAGAAATCATCCACAGGGTGAAAAGGAAACCCACAGATTGGGGAAAAAAATTAGCCAATTGTCCCTAAGACAAAGGACTTCTATCTAGAACATATAAAGAATTAAAAAAATAAGGCCCCCAATATTCAAAGACCCAATCCAAAAATGGACATCTGAGATGAATACACACTTCTTAGATGAAGAAATAAAAATAGCAAATGAACATGTGAAAAAATGTTCAACATTATTGGTCATTTGAGAAATGTAAATTAAAACAACATTGAGATTCATTCTCATCTCAGAAAGAATGGCATCATGAAAAATCATCCAATAACAAATGCTGGAGCATTGTGGGGAAAAAGGAGTACTTCTCCCTTGTTGGTGGGAATGTAGACTGGTGCAACCACTGTGGAAATCAGTTTGGCGATTTCTCTAAAAGCTAGGATTAGAGGTCCCTTTTGACCCAGCTATTTCCCTTCTGTGTATTTTTCAGAAGTATTAAAAACATCATACCACAGCAATGTATGTGCACCCATATTTACAGCAGCACAATTTGTAATAGCTAAATCTTGGAAATGACCCAAATGCCCATCAACTGAGGGAAGGATAAAAAAGATGCGGTATTTTTATACAATAGAGTACCACTTATCTATAAAAAATGATAAATTTGAGGTTTTTATAGGTAAATGGATGCAATTAAAAACCATACCCATAAGTGAAATAAATCAAACTCATATTTGTAAACATCATATTGTCTCATTCATTTAAGTAACTGAAAGAGTAAATAAGTTCCAAAAGGTACAATAGATATTTTGAAAGGGAAAGAAACTGCTCAAAAGGAAAGAACAACTGCTATAGGAAAAAGATAAAAGTAGTAAGGGAAAATATATATATATATACGAGATAGCTAAGATTAATACACTTAGCTACATTTATGAATGCTTATGTTATTTGATCTGTTTTGCATGCCTGTGCCTTGTAATCTGAGCAACTATTTCGAACATAACATGCATTATAGTGACCATTGTTAATTTTTTATCATCTTGTTTTGAAATCCTATGTTGTTTTAGTTGTTTTGTTTCCTTTTAATCTCTTTAAAGTAAAAAAAAAGAAAAGAAAAAAGGGAACAATGAAAAAATATGCATGGTCCAAAACAAAAAGCAATAAAGATACTAGTTGCAAATAGATTGCTATAACGTTAAGATTCATATGTAATACCCATGATAATCATAAAATTTACCTTCTTCTGTTCCAAGGGAACCAGATAAGAGATTGGGATACTTCAATATATAACAGAAATAAAAAAGATATTCTTTCAGTCCATTTTGGGCTGCCATAAGAGAATACCACAGACTGAGTAATTTATAATATATAGAATGTACAGAAATTTGTTTCTCAGAGTCTGCAGATTGACAAGTCCAAAGTCAAGAGCCAGCTTCTGTTAAGGGCCTTATCATTGTGTCATAGCTTGAAGGAAAGCAGGATAAGAGACAGAAAAAGAATAGAAATAACCTGCTGTAACAGAGCCACTCCCACAACAGCTGCATTAATTACTCATGAGATCAGCACCCTCACAGCCAAATTACCTTCTAAATTCCTATTTTTTAATACTATTACAATGGAAATTAAATTTCAAAGTGAGTTCTGGATACAACAAATATTCAAGTTACAGAATATGCATCAAAGAGGGACTACCCTCTGTTATGGATTAAAAACTGCTGGTCAACTTAGCATCAGCTAAATTAATTCAGCTGGTATTGAGTAAAGATGCTCCACCTGAATAAAGTTGCCAGCATAAATAGAGACGTGGTGAAGAAGAGCGAGGCGTCGTGGGTTCTTTCAAGAGTTGCTGTTTGAGTCGCTGGTTCTCCCGGAGGTGCGTGTCATGCTGGCTTCCTCAAAATGGATTCGGCTGTTATCACTGGAGGAGCTCGGGACCTCATCGAGAGTGGCTGTGGTTCATGTTACGGAAGCCCTGCTCCTCACATTGTGCATTGCTTCCTGGCTCCAGAGAGGAGGCTGTGTGCTGGAGAAGCTGTCACGCTGGGCTTCCTGACCTGTGCTCGAGTGTTCTCAGCGTCGGAGGAGCGCGGGACCTTGTTGCTGCTGGGGATGGCTGTGGTACTCTTTGGGGCAGCCCCACTTCTTTTGAGTGTGACTTCTCGGCTCCCATGTAGACCCTCAACCCACTGCACAGGTCCTTCGCCCCACTAGCATAGACTTTCTAGTTCTACTGCTGACCTTTGGCCTTCCCAGCCCAGAACTGTAAACAGAGTGATGTGAGTCCTTATTGTGGGCTCTTAGATTTCCAGTTGGAACTGTGGGAGGCATTGTCATGTGTTTTGGGTCTCTAGTGGGACTCATGCACGACATTGCTGTGGGATCCAGACCCTCAGCTAAATATCCTGGGTCTTAGTGTTGTGGACAGATTTTCCTGCACTTGCTAGTGTTTAACTCTGGGTGACCATCATAAAACAGTGTTATAAACTCTATGTCCTGTATGCAGTTGTTATCCCTGTAACCCCTGACTACAACACCTTCTGGCCCAATAAGGTTTCTGCTGTGAAATCTGCTCCTAAACTTATCATACCTTCTTTATATGTTATTTGCTTTTGTTACTCTTGCTGATCTCAGTAGCCTCTCTTTTTCTTTGATTTTTGACAATTTGGCTATTTTACATTTTTGGAGTATCTTTGTTTGGATTGAATCTGTTTGGGGACTTTTGACCTTAATGTATCTGGATTTTATATCTTTTCTCAGATTTGGAAAATGCTTATTAAATAAGCATTCTTTTTTTTGTCTCTCTCTTTTCCTACCTTAATTTCTGTAGTTTGAATGTTTACTCTTTTGCTACTGTGCAAAGATCACATAATGATCCTTTATCCTATTCCTTCTTTTATTCCTCTGACTGTATATTTTAAAATAACCTGTCTCTGAGTTCAGAGATTGCTTCCTTTGTCTGTTAAATTCAACTGTTGACACTCTTCTTGCAGTAGTTTGTTATGGCTTGTATCTAGATGTCCCCCCAAAGCCTCATGTGGTCATAGGAGGGGTTTTTTAGAGGTGGCTGAATCTACAGTGTGTGATGCTGGGATTGATGCATGGAGTAATGGTAATATTAACATTGCTGAGATTAAGGGTGTGTCATTGCTAAATTAGTCCCCTGATTGGTTTGGCACCTCCATTCCCAAGGTGGGTAGCCTAGACAGGATATAAAATGGGTAGAAAGAAGCTGTTCTTGTCACTAGTAGTTTTCTATCTTCTGCCTTCTGACTGCAGTGAACTGTTTCTCCTCTGCAATACCCCTTTGCCATGTCACCCCACCTTGGAGCCAGCTGATGATGGACTGAAACCTCTACAAACTGTGAAGCAAAATAAAAGTTTCCTCCTTTAACTTTGAGTGCCAGGTATTTTGTCTCAAAAATGAGAAAAAATAACTAAGATAATGTTTCTTTTCATTTATTGTACTTTTTAAGCTTCAGAATTGTTTGATTTTTTCCAGAATTTTTTTAAAGAGAGAGAAAAAAAAAGAAAAATCAAGAAGCAAAACAAAACAATAAAAACAACAACCAAAGTAAAAACAACAGCAAAAAACAATGGCAATATAGGATTTAAAAACAAGACGATAGAAAGTTAACAATAGTTGTTATATTGTATATTGTTATCCTCAAAGTAGTTTCTCAGGCTACTAAATACAGACATGCAAGATTGATCAAACAATATAATTTCCCATTGAGCAGTTTCTTTCCCTTTTACTATATGTGTTGTAACTTTTGGATCTTATTTACTGTTTTAGTTTCTTACACTAGTGAGACAATACAGTGTTTACACATGAAAGTCTGATTTATTTCACTTATGAGTATGGTTTCTAGTAGCATTCATTTACATATAAAAGCCTCAAGTTTATCATTCTTTATGGCTAAGTAGTATTGCATGACATAAAACACCATATCTTTTTTTATCCATTCTTCAGTTGATGGGCATTTGAGTTGTTTCAAAGATTTAGCTTTTACAAATTGTGCTGCTATAAACATGGGTGCACATATATCATTGTGGTGTGATGTTTTCAATTCTTCTGGGAAAATACCTAGAAGAGGGATAGCCATGTAAAATGGAATCTCTAATCTTAGATTTTTAAGGAATCTCAAAACTGATTTCGACAGTGGTTGTATCAGTCTACACTCCCACCAACAATGAAGAAGAGTCCTTTTTTCCCACAGACCTGCCAGCATTTGTTATTGGTTAATTTCTTGATGTTACCCATCCTTTCTGGAGTGAGATAATATCTCAGTATTGTTTTAATTTGCATTTCTCAAGTGACCAATGATATTAAACATTTTTCATATATTTATTTGCCCTTTGTATTTCATTTAAGAAGTGTGTATTCATCTCAGATGACCATTTTTGGATTGGATCTTTGAATTTGGGGAGCCTGATTTTTTTCTGTTCTTTATACTTTCTAGATAAAAGTCTGAGGGACAGTTGGCAAAAATCTTTTCCCAATATATGGGTTTTCTTTTCACTCTGTCGGTGATTTCTTTCAATGTGCAAATCTTTTTAATAAGATGAGATCCCACCTATTGATTCTTTGAAGTAATTTTCATGCAGTTTGGTTTTGGTTCATGAACTCTCTGCCTACCCCTATGTGCTCAAGATTTCTACCTACTTTGTCTTCAGTCAGTTTAGTGTTTCTGTCTCAATATTTACATCTTTGATCCATTTTTATTTTAGTGCATGGTGATAGGCATCAGTCTAGTTGAAGTCGTCAGCATGTGGAAAGCCAATTTTACCAACAACACATTAAAGAGGCTGTCTTTCTTCCAGTGAACATGTTTGGCCCCTTTGTCAAAGATAAGGTGGCTGAGTGTATGTATAGTTGTGTCTGTATTTTCTGTTCTGTTCTTCTGATCCACAGATCTGTTTGTGTTTTGCCAGTATGATGCAGATTTTATTATAGCAGCTTTGTAGTGTAATTTCAAGTCTGGGATTGTGATGCCTCCTGCCTTGCCTTTGTTGCCCAGGTTTGCTTTTGCTATTCTAGGTCTCTTCTGGTTCCAGATGAATTTTAGGAATGTTTTCTCTAGATCTGTGAGGTATGCTAATGGTATTTTGATCAGGATTGGATTAAATCTGTATAAAAGTTTTGGAAGTATGGCTATTTTCACAATGTTTGTTCTTCCTATCCATGAGCACGGGATATCTTTCCATTTTCTGAATTCTTCTTCAATTTCTTTTTTCAGAGTACTATAATTTTCAATGTATAAATGTTTTACTTCCTTTGTTAGATTGATTCCTAAGTATTTCAATTTTCTGGATGTTATTATGATGGGTGTTGTTTCCCTAATTTCTCTCAGTGAGTTTGTTGTTTCTGTACAGGAATGTTATTGATGTTCGAGTATTGACTTTGTATCCAGATATGCAGCTGAATTTGCTTATTCGGTCTAGAAGCCTGTTTTGGAGTTTTTAAGGTCTTCTATGTAGAACATCATGTCATTGGCAAATAATGATAATTTAACTTCTTTCTTTCCTATCTTGATTCCTGTTATTTTTCTCTCTTGTCCAATTGCTCTGACTAATGTTTCTGGAACAATATTGAATAGGAGTGTTGATAGTGGATAATCTTGTTTTGCTTCTGATTTTAGAGTGAAAGCTTTTGGGTTTTTAACCATTTAGTATGATGTTGGCTGTTGGTTTGTCATAGATGACTTTTATCAGTTTGAGGTAAAGACCATCATTTCCTATTTTCCTTAGGATTTTTACCATAAATAAGTGTTGGATTTTATCAAAAGTTTTTTCTGTATCTATCTAGATGATCATTTGATTTTTTGTATTTCACTCTATTAATATGTTATATTACATTTATTGTTTGCATATGTTGAATCATCCCTGCATTCCTGGGATGAATCCCACTTAGTCGTGGTGCATAACCATGATTTGCTGCACTGTGTTTGCTAGTATCTTATTGAGGATTTTTGTGTCAATGTTCATTAGAGAGATTGGCTAACAATTTTTTTTGGTTGTGTCTTTCTCTGGTTTTGGGATCAGAGTAATATTTACATCCCAGAATAAATTAGGGAGAATTGCTCCCTTTTCAATTTCATTAAAGAATTTGAGGAGTATTGGTATTAAATGATCTCTAAATTTCTTGTAGAATTCAGTTGTGAATCCATCAGGACCTGGGCTATTTTTTTTGTTGGTAAGTTTTTAATTATGTTTTCAGTTTCATTAACTGATATTGGATTATTCAGAAGTTTTATATCTTCTTGATCCAGCTTTGGTAATTCATTTGTGTCTAGGAATTTGTCCATTTCTCTGTGTTCTTGAATTTATGAAAGTAAAGATTTTCAAAGCAGATATTGATGATCTTCTGTATTTCCACAGGTTCTCTAGTGACTTCACTCTTTAATTTCTTATCGCATGAATTTCAGGTTTTCTTTCTTTTTTTGATAAGGTTGGCTAGCAATTTCTCAATTTTATTTATTCTTTCAAGGAACCAACTGTTTGACTCATTGATTCTTTGTATTGTTTTCTTAGTCTCAATTGTGTTAATTTCTGGTCTGATCTTTATAATTTCCTCGCTTCTTGGGCTTTGGGTTGACTTGTTCTTCTTCTAGAAGTCTGAGTTGTACCATTATGTTGTTTATTTTTGATCATTCTGTTTTCCTGATATGAGAATTCACTGCACTAAATTTCCACCTGTGGACTGCTTTCATTGTGTCCCACGGATTCTGGTAAGTATTATTTTCATTTTCATTTGATTGTGCACAGTGTTTCACTTGTTGTTTAATTTCCTGTGTGACTCATTGGTTGTACAGTAAGGTGCTATTTAATTTCCATGTGTTTATGGATCTTTTGCAGTTTCTTGTGTCATGAATTTCCAATTTCATGGCACTATGGTCAGATAATATGCATGGGATAATTTTAACTCCTTTGCATTTACTAAAGTATGTTCTATGGGTTCATATATGGTTTATTTTAGAGAATGTCCCTTATGCAGCTAAGAAGAATGTGTATTCTGATGTTGTTGGGTGGAGCACTCTGCTGATTTTTTGTCTGTTTGATTTGTCTCTTTGTGACAATGTGATATTAACATCCTACGTTGCAATTGGATTATTGATTATTTGATTTCTCATGTCTATCAATATGTGTATTATAGTTAGGCGCTCCCATATTTGGTGCATGTATATTTATGATTATTATATCTTCCTTTTTTTATTTAAGCGAAGAAAAAACAGAAAAAAAGACATATAAAACAAAGACAACAAGCAAAAGAGACAAACAAACGACTAGAGTAAATACACAACAGTAACATTGCAGGTTTACAAAACCGGATGATAGAAACTTGACAATGGTTGCAATATTGCGTATCATTATCTTTAAAATGGTTACTTACATTAACAGATATAGACATGTAAAATTGATCTAATCATATGAGT